>JAPYZD010000919.1:0-25778 GCA_030522725.1 Ichneumoninae sp. B BG-2022a
GGAAAAAAAAAACAAAAAAAAAAAAAAAAAAAAAAAAAAAAAATCCACCATCTCCCGATCCCAATCTCATTTATAATCTCTTTTAACCGTTTTTCATGGAGAAATTGCCGGTTTTCACCGTCATGCGCCGAGGTTATCGGAGTTCGAGAATCGACGCGGACAGTGTGTTTAGATACAAACGTATCGACATCCATTCAATGCCGCATTAAGCCCATCGCTGGTGCGACGGCCTAGATCTTCGATATTCGCGAAAGAGCGATTTTTTTTTGTTTCTTTTTAATCAGGCGAATCGCGTCAACGTATCGAGAGGAATCGTCGTTGCCGGCGTGTTGTGTCGCTGGAGGGCCGGTCGCTCGTTAGAGGCCTGCCGATTACGATCTCGATCCGGAAGTGCCGCTGCCAGGCTGCCAGATGACGATGGTATCGGCCACTCGAGAGCCGACCTTGCTTGCTGGATAGCTGGCGCGAATAGTTTAGTGTACCGTATCACAGGACAAACGAGACGAGAAACACCCCCACCCCCCCCTCCCGCCGATCCTTCTGCCGGGGTATCGACTACGATCGCGTTCCACTTCTGATCCGTCACGATCGCCGGTACATACAATAGCCCGTTTGCAGAACTGTATCGCATATAGGTGCCGACTATGGTACAACGGCGAGAGAGATCGCGCACCGATCGAGTAATGGATCGGGATCTAGGTCGCGCACGTTGCGCAAGTCGTCACGACGACTCCCGAGGAGACCCCGTGAACCTTTTATGTTACTCATAATCCGCGTACCGATGACGCCGTTATTGTTACCGATCGGGCAACCGAACTGGCTGGGGCAACCGAACCTCTTCCTAACGATCGTTCGTCGATAAATCGCACACCAAAAAATAATTGCTAGAAAGAGTTTATTGCAATATAGGAGACAAATTTCGAGCAGATTCAACTGCGTTGTAAAGAATGAAAATGATTGTCTCCGATTACGGAAAGTCTATTTGAAATCATAAAGTGTTTCATGTAGGGGAGAGCGAGACAAAATGGGGCAATGGGGGAAAACGGGGTCTTTGGGCAAAACTAAATTTTCCAATCATTTTTGGATCGGACAAGGTGGAAAAATTGGGCAGAAAAGCCTGATGTATCCGATAGGGCGAATTCCGGCATCCAAACATTATTGGAAAATGACGTTTTGCCCAAAAAGCCCGTTTTGCCCCGTTGCCTCATTTAGCCCCGCTCTACCCTATATATTCTTTTAATGAAAGGATGAATTCGTATGCAGTAAAAGATTGGAAGTAATAAAAAAGTTGGTTTGTTTATTAACGATTCGAGCCAGATCCCTTCCGTAGATTAAATGACATAACGCGAATCGGACGATTCTTAGTAGTGAAACTATATCCGCAGCATAAATACAAACTGTATTACCGGCTCTGTATATTCGTATTTATATCTGGAGTCTCGGAATCTCTCGCGTTCTCCAGCATCCCCGCCGTCGCATCCCCCGATCTCACGCACACATCCGCCGGTTCAACTGGGTCAATTAGCTACTATTCATAGTTTAGATGGCCAGTAGAAGTTCGATCGGCGAGGTCTTGAGTTACGATTCTCTCGGTTTTATGGCACGCCCATGAACAGTCGTTATGGGGAACCTATATCCTCCGCATTAAATCTATCGTCGTCTCGTTGCGCCGCGATACGATGATACAATGCTTGCTGTGTTAGAAATTTATCGTATCGTTTATCGACGGATCGTATAAATTTTAGGAAGTGAGTAAAGGCGATTCGTGCGGAAATTAAACCGAAAATGTGTTTGAACAGATGATCGTCAATGTTCCCTCCCTACCCCTTTCTCGAAGGAAGTCTTTTTTTATTTCCGGTTTTACCGAACTGACAGTTAGCGGGGTGGTTTGTGAAATAGATTTTTGTTGCTCTTTCCTTATGACCATAATTACCGTATGACCCATTCGTAGGTATCTCTCGTAGCAATTCGTTGTTCTTTTTTATTTGCACCCACCACGTTAATAATTTCCGTGTGTGCGCCGCTCTGTGACCGAACATGAATGTATAGCAGCAGCGTGTGTCTGTCCTTCGCAGCCGGCATGGTCCGTCTGTTCGAGGGGTTCCATGCTCGAGCAGCGGACACTCGTCGTCCTCCGTGACTCACCGCACGCATTGCTGTATACACACTGCACGCTATTCTGTAACACACAGTACGCACTGCATGCGTGTACTGGACACGACCCGAGTCACTCCAGGTACTCAAAACTTCTCGCTTCAGCGGTATGCATGTGTATGTTTACCGGCGAGTATTGGTACCTCAATACTCACGCCTCGCGTACCTCCCGTGACCGTTGGAGAAAAAAAAAAAAAGAAATATCGTGCGGGTGAACCCGACACCGGTGCTTTCGAGTTTACGTACGAATACGTGCGTATTTTTTTATACCGGCTATTACAACGCACATAGCAAAAATTGCAACGGCTGTCTAAATCTTTCCATAAATCTTACCATTTATCACTCTCCACATGAAAACAGCTGATATTAACATTTTTTTAAATACCAAAATTGATAATATCTGACTATCAATGTATTTTCCGATGGAACAGCGAAAAAAAGTTGAGATACAGAAATACTTGGCAGTATTTTCTGGATGGGAGATTCTGCAACGAGAGTTGCGTTCCATGATCGATGAATCGGAGAATTAGCGGGAAATCTCTCGTAGATAGAGCTGGACGTCGAATGCAAACGCCGAGGCTTGTGCATTATAACCGGCCTCGACACACTGACTGTCGCGGGATTGACACGGTGAAGGGGTTAAAGCCGAGAGATCCCGGCAGGGTCGCGAGACACGGCGAGAGTTTATCGATAAGAAAAATCCGCGACTGGCGCCTGTTCGCCAGCCAGACGCCAGCCAGTCAAACACGACAACAAATTGTACGATAATTGCTGTTCATTACACGATCGATTGCACGCCTGATCTTAGGATTGTGTAAGACTCTCGAACGCTTATGCTTCCCCGTGGGTATTCGTGCTATATTCATGTGTCACTCGTAATCAAGTTAACAACGGTCTCGGGCAGGCAACACAGTTTATTTTTAGACCCGTTCAATAATATACCGGAAAACAATGCCAATCTTGATGTAGGCCTTTAAGATCCACTGTAAAAAAAATCGTGTAAAATGTAATATAGCGGACTGGAAATTTCGGTGCAAAAACTGCTATATTAAATTTCTTGTACAATTGTGATGGAAAATTAATGTTCAGTCTATTAAAAACATTGGGAATACTTTATTCTTAATAATTTACTTTCATTTCAACGAAAGAGTGTATTCATTTTTCAACACGTTCAATTTAATGTACTAGTTTTTCCATAAAAACTTCCAATCCGGTGCATTATTAAATTTAGAATATTTTTTTACAGAAGAAACACGTGAATTAAAAACCACATTTTTTCGGTAGTACGGACTTTACAATGTACCGTACTAGACATTTTTATATATAGTACAAAGGTCAATGCACCGCATAAGGAAAAAAGTTATTGGCCAGAGGAATAAAAAAGTATTTCTTTGATAATATTAATATTGTATCATTAATCAAAGTGACTAGAACAGTGTAAAAAAAAGTCTATTCATCAATCGTTCGATTCAATAATAATAAATTTCGATGGAGGAGACTCGCTTATTCATCGGGAGCTAAAACTATCGATCGCGCTCCTCGGTCTCGTTGGAAGAATCGAACGCATGTAAATGAGAGATTTATGCGGTATGTAGCCAGAGGCAGTGTATCGTCAGGGAGGTATAAATCAATGAATTCGTAATGGAAAAGTCACGTCAATGAAACGTAATCGTCTGTTACAACTTCGATGACCGGATATGTGAGGGATTAAGAATTGCCTGAGTGGGGGGGAACGGGGGTGAGGGAGAGTTACGAGGTTTGAATCTAATTACACCCACGCTAACCGAGCAACGTGCGGGATTTAATGTAAAGAAGCGAGATGCTGTCTCCTTCGCCGAGCGAACGGCTTCATTCGTGCTTACGCGTATTGCGTAGTCTATCTCGCATCATCCTCGACAATCTAATTGCCATTATTCGTTTGGGCGTTCACGAGGGAGTCGGATAGCGGCGTATCTCCATGGAGAGACTGTGACGATGCGCTCGGGAACGAGCTTCATATTCTCATGGCTATATGATCCGCCGCCGCTCACGCCGCCTCTCTCGCCTGATACCTGCCTGTCTTCCTATATGTGGATCTCCCACCTACTACTATAATCTGCCTACGTGACGTGACTTAACGAGGAAACCGCGCTCACGAACCGGCGAACGATCGTTTGATCTCGACGAAAATTTTGCTATCTACCCGACGTCGTTCTTAATACCCTGTGAGAATTATTATTTCAAGCGCTCAGATTTGTTTCACATTAATTTGTAAAAATTATCGTTGAGATTACTGCGTTATATTACACGGTACATTTTTTTTTCGTACATTCGATAAACAACCAGTCGTTCGCAAACGTCAATTTTTACTTGCCGTTCATTTTTTAAAATTCAGTTCAGAATAGACTGGCAAAAAAACAAATTGTAAAAACAATAAGGAAAAGAATTGATAGACTTTTGCAGGCCAGATGTGTTTTTCGGACGTAAACATATTTTTTACTGCGCAGTTTGTGGCTGTAAAGAATAGCAAAATAAAAATAGAAGTATATAAATATATATATACCAAATAACATTTCGTTACGAGCACCTCAGATTTATTCTGAATGTAGCACAACTTTTAGACCCAATCTGACGTTTATCATATTTCAGCTTGTAAAAGTGTCATGTAATCGAATTCGATATATATATATATATATTTACATTCTGCCACGAAATAGATTTTATTGTCTTTAATTTATTACTTGCCTCTCATGTTTCGACCGTGCTGGCAGTGTCTGCACATTCGTGGTTGTCCCACTTTGCGAAAAATGTTGCTATTTAATTTTTTTCTCTCCTCGCAATTTTTCCTGCCTCGCGGCTACGAAACTGTGCCGCTCGCGGCCCCTTAACCCCGGGTTCACTGCCAGCAACCGGCGTCGATCTTCACCGTGGGTCGTCTCGCCGCTCCGAGAAAATTCTCACGGCACATTCTGACTACCGGTCTTAGGGGGGAAGCCCGCGTCTACGTGACCGGCTAATCTCGTTTCGGTAAGCGATTCGATTACGTGCCCTCCTACGCTGACACAGGGATACACCGTCCGAGCCAGCCCGGAGATACTATCGATCGTGAGATTACACACCGCTACGTTTCGATACAATGTTCACTCTCGAACTTCCCGTCGATCTCGAAAAAATGCAAACTATCGACTCGTCGATACAGTTCGAGGCGCTTTTGGCCGAAAACTATTTGAAGCCGAAGCGATTACCGCGACACGTGACAGCACCGACCACCTGATCGACCCATTCAGTTTTTCATCTGTAACTCAAACAGTGCCTTGCACACACACTTTTGCTTGTATTTTTTATTTCCCTCGATCAAAACACCGTTCTCAATTTTTCATGCGTCAAACTTCCTTTCGATTAAGGTTTAACGTGAAAACGTTTGAATTCACGTGTAAATGTACGTTTTGTTTTTGCACTTATCGAGAGACGATATAATGAGTTGTACACGAGCAGAACTTTTGAGTTTGAACGCCGTACGACACTTGACTCGGGATCGAATAAAACCGGATCGCCTTTCGAAGGGGGGCAAGTGTTAACGTGCCCGAGTGAGTTCCGCGACGAAAAAGGCTTTTCTTTGGCGCGAGAGGAAGAACGTGAAACTCCGGTCTCGGTCCTTATCGAATAGCGGTAGGTTTTGAACTAGCGGCAGCGCGCGTGAGTACACGTAGAAGAGGTCGACGTCGAAGAAACACACCGAAAAGTGGAGGGGGCCCGCGACGTACCGTGTACAAGCGTGGAGAGCTCTCGGCCGAGCTCGAGTTTGACGATGGAAAGGGAAACCGGCAGGAACCTCGTAGTGGAGGTGGTTATCCGGTGGAGGCAACTCTCGTGGTAACTGGGCTGCTCGGGAGACCCCGTGGAAGGGGCAAGTGTGTTCGAGAACCAGCGGGCGGAAGAGAGAAAAACTGAGAAAAATTACCGAGACAGATTACCAGATTAAGAGAGAGGGAAACGAACGTGAGAGAAGAGACGATGCCGAGGAGAATATAACACACGTTTCGCGCAATCATCTCTCGATCAGTTCTACCGTTTCTTCAACTCTATAACTTTTTATTATTATTTGTTATTATTTGCTATTGTTTAATGTTATTTGATATTATTTAATATTACCTAACATCATGCAATACTATTTAATATTATTGTTGTAATCGATTTGTGTATTTAGTTTAAGGAATAATTAATTTTGACGATTCTTATCCATTAGATCCGCTACACATACAAAATTACAAGTGGGATAATTTCTTTTTCCTTTCACCGTCGAGAAACTTTTTCCAAGCCGTGTCGATTTACGAAACTCATAGACTTATTTAAATCGCTTTAGATAATATACGTTGAGTAAGAATTTCGAGAGAGGCGAGAGAAGTAATCGGTGTGGAACAAAGTTGTTCACGGATGAAAATTTGACTCCTTTATTTTTCCATCGTCGCATCGGGGAGCTTAACCGATTTAAATGTATCTCGGGAGAGTCTCGACGGGCCTTTATTATTCCACTAGGAATAATCCGATAGTTCCCATTGTCTATGCGGTTTGTACTCGAGATGGGATTATCCGGGCTCTCCCGTGCGAGAGAGGGTTGGATCCCGGCTATCGGTGACTGAAATCGCGCCGCAAAATTTGCATGACACTCGCAACCGTATTTTGAGTGGGATGACAAGATCGTGATGGAGCGGAGGATCCACACCGCGATGAGGAGAGGGTTTCACAGGACGCATCAGGATGCAGGCGAGCGAAGACTCTCTCGCATAGCTTATCCAACGATGCAAAAGATGAATAGGACACAAACGGAGTCTGTCCGTGGTTCTGTGCGGTGGCTGGGTTTCTTGTATAGATCACCAATGAGATAACGAGAATCCCTCTCAGTGGCTAGGCGGACTCACAACCACTTTTTAAAAATTTTTTTTATAATTTATTTTTATTTTTCTCAACTTCACGAGAAAGAGGGACCGGTCCCCCTCGGTGATCGATGGATCCTAAAGATCCACCTTGTGTGCGCCCTCTCGTGCGACGGGCCCTCCTCGCTTATACAGCTTCCGAGGCACGCGAGGTGTCGATTAAACGATTTACTGCGACCAGCCTTTTACACACTCTCTTAACTTCGCGGGTAAATAAATGGGGGAGAGTCCCCGGAGTCTTCGCCGATCGCAATGCTCGATATTCCGAGAGAGCGGAGTGGTACACGTGTGAAATCGTGTCTCTCCCCCTGTGGACGCTCCTCGACGTAAGGAGATCGAGATATTCGAGCACCGAGAGGTATTTAACATTTGTCGCTTTCACAAAGTCTGCTGAATGAAAAAAGTCCGCGAAAATCGATTCACGAGGAAAGAAATACTATTTTACTAATAAAAAAAAATCAACCGTCGAAGCAGTACATTTTTTTTTCACTATGATGTTGAACGAATGAAGCTAGAGGAAAGAAATTCTAAACAGACTGGCTGATTCATTTCGGCCGTCAGAATCGGACGTCAGACCCGTCGTCCGAAATGAATTGGCCAATCTATTTAGAATTTCTTTCCTTAGAATCGGACAAACACCGTCACATTTCTATTTGCAAGCGTTTCCTCGGTCAACAGAATGGGAAACCATATCGTCAAAGAATTTTGAATATTCTCGATTATTTCCTGGACAGTGTGCGCACGTTCCGCGCGAGATAAGATATCGCTTGCCTGGATTTTATCTCACAGGCGAAAAAGTTGAGGGACGGAGTTGTGGATTTTTGAAAGAATGGTTTTTATCTCTGCGCTGTATCGGTACTCTCGACCTGGGCACACTCGGTTCCGGTGATGAGGTCCGTTTCCCAAAAATAATCACCGGAAACGGCCCGATGACCGTGTAGCCGGTGTCCCTCGCTCCGAGACGCTCTATGATTATTTTAGGCGGCTGAATTATATCTCGGACACTCGGAAACGAGGATTAAACGCATTTTTGGCGTGTTTGGGCCTAACACAGTATTAGATGAGGGAAAAAAATTAGAAGAAAAAGGTGAAAAAGGAAGTCGAAGAACCGTACAAGAAGAGGAACAAGAACAAGGTGGACGACATCCAGCGGGCGCGAGACGAGATGACATCTTTCGCAGAAGTCGCTGTACAGCGTTGGACAAACCCAAACCCATTAGCGTTTACGTCTTTGTGCATTCTCACGTCGTTCGTTCAACTATCTTTCCCTTGCACTCTGTCACATTCATTTTCATTTCGAGTGTAATTTTCACCCGCTTCGAGTTGATTTACCGACGCGCTCCGGCTACCGGGAACAAGTGAACGAGCTGCCCTCGCGAAAAGGAATAATATTGCTTTTCCAGCAGTGAATTATCTGGAAAATTGTCTATTCTCGAAATTTACGCTGCCGGAATAAAACATGAGCAAACTTCATTGTGAATCGTAAATTGAGGAAGATGGAAATGTTCTGTTCCTTACCTTATATTGTAATGTATTGTATTGTTTATTCATTTGTTCCCGGGACAAGTCCCCAACGAACAAGTTAGTAGGGGACAAAAGTACAACAAAAGTTAACAGTGTCGAGATATCCCTCTGAATATTACCCTGGTAACTGCCGATCTCTATCCAAGTTCATGCATATGTTAAATACAAGATCTATGAATAATGTAAAGGATGTAAAACGCGTAACATTGATTGATAACATTTATAGTAACAAAGTAAAATTTTTATTGATGAAAAAGTTCGATGTATTATCGATATTGAAAGAAAATATCTGCAATCGTTGTTGATTTTCTTGTTTAGCCTTTTCCGTCTCGTATACGTCGAGCCGTGCATTGGCGAGCATCGTAAAAGACCGTAAATCATTGCCCGCAGACGAACTTTATATGTTTCTGTTGAATTTCTGTTTATAGCCGTTGACTGCTGAGGTGCCAATTACTGTAAAGTTTGCCCTACTCGTCGTTGTCTATCAACAATACGCCGTATCAACTGTATGCCAGCAAGCCGAAGAGGGCGACGCGGCGGAGATGCAGCTGTGGTTCTAACCCAGGTGCGAGTTACCGCAGCCAGTAACCAATGCTACAACAATCAGCCTACGACTGCGGCTCTCTTGGCCCGCAACCAACAGATGTGTCAAAGACCTTTTTCGTCAGGTTTTGCGGGTTACCAGTGCAGCCGCGCATTCGCGTCCGACTTCCCCAGAACTTTCCGTCAGTCACCATATATCACTGGCTTTATCTCGTCGCATCGCCCTCTTGGAACGAGTCCAGTCACTGGAAAGCCGAGTCGATGTACCTTGGACGGCTGCTAAGGGGTTTTCCATGCAACTCCCAAAGATCGCAACGCAAGAGGGCCGCACAAGTTTTTGGAAGTCCCCGAGTGTTCATATTCGGAAAGTAGGGTAGATCAACTGATTTTAGCTATTTTCGACAAATCTTGATGGAGTCTTCCTTTTTCCGTTCCCTTCAGACCCTCAAAGGACGACAAGTGGGTCTAGCGGAAGCGTTCGGTTTTCAGAGCCTGCAATTGCTGCACAATTAGCAATATCGTCACGGAATCTCAACAAAGATGTTGCTTAGATTCTGTCGTATCGGCTTCACTACCGACAAGAAACATTGGTTACAGGCTCAGCAATTCCTCGACTGAGACTGTCGCGAGCATACGTGCGGTCTCCCACGACGTCCCATTCTGGCACCTCTTTCCGAACCGAAGAAAGTTCCGAACGTCTGCCAGAATTGATCCTCCACCGTAGCCTAATTCATCCTGAGATCAGTGTTGCTTTCATTCTGTACCACGAACTCATTCTCAGTGTAAACTTCGTTCAATAGCCTCGTTTAGCTAAGAACCCAAGCTGGGAAATGGCCAGAAACCGCGACGACGATGTCCCTCTTCGCCTCCTCCTTCTCGCACCGTCGTTCTTGCAGATCCACGATGACCAAGCCAAAATTTCTCATACTGCTGTAATCGCCAGAGTGAACCGACGACTTTGATCAGGAACCGCTACTCCTCCGGTCCACTCATCTCCCCGCGAGGAGAGCTTTGGTAAGCTGCCCAATTCGCTCTCCCTCGTATCTCGACCACCGTTTCTTCCCGCATCTCCCACCGTCCAGCTTTTCCGACTCCGTACGAGTACGATAATTTACGGTCGTATTTCGGGTTGAGGAACGGGTTAAAAGTGGACGATGCCGTGAGCGTGAACGGATGTATTTCGGTCAGTTTTCAACGGGTTAACTTTACCAAAATAAAATAAAACTTTACCGGAATAAAGTCGAAGCTCTACCGGAAGCTGCCGGTAGGATCTAATATCGATTCCGGTAATTGTATCCTCGTTGAATGTATCGATATTGACTGCCTATTTTGGAAGACAGCCGGTACAATTTGCAACGTCAAATTTGTGTCTCTCGAGCACCAAGAACCGGCAATAATTTCCAATTACGGATTCCTCCACTTTGAAAGGGTATGATTTCTCGCCGAGCCTCCGAGGTAATCGAGAACCTCTGATTGCATTTATAAGAGAATGAGAGAAGAAAGCCCCCGAGGGAACGTTGAGTGCTACGTTCAAAGCTCCGCCGAGCTTCGCTTTCCGCCTGGATACGGCAATAAGACATTTTTCTCGTCTAATATTAGGTACCAACCCCTGGATTTTCCATCTTCCGTCCGTTGCAGTGGTTCACCTTATTTGATATCGTCCACATCAAAATTAAATCTTTCCCCGATCGCAAATTGGCTCGGAAGTTTTTTATTTGATCGACCGAGTGCATCCTACGTCTCCTCCTGTCTCGGCTCGATGGATTCTTGGAAATCCAAACGATAGGACAATGCTAAATTGTTGAGATCCAGCGAAGGAGTGAGATCGGCTAGTTCGTTGCACTAATTCACCGTGCGAAGTACAAATTCGTTACGGCTCGATATAGAAATAGGTCTTTCACACTCTGTCGCACGAGAGTTAGAGCAGAATGAGAGAAACGTGTCCGCTCGTCGCACGACGCGTTCTCCTTTCCTCTCCTCTTGGTACCGGTGAGCTTCTGCGTGCATCCCGTTCCGGCCTTCCCAGTATATTTAAGATCACGCGGGTGCGGCTCAAGCTCGATTTCTTTTCTTTTTTCTTCTTTTTTTCCCTCGTTGGCCAATGTCACCGACCGAAATAAACCCTTGTCGCTTCTAACTCTCGTACTATAATCGTACAGTCACTAAATTCGTATAGGTACCATTGTACGCGCGTGCGAGCCAGTACGAGGAGCGTTGTGCGACGGAAAATTTTCTCGATCTTGAAAATCGGTATTTTTCTTTCTTTTTTTTCTTCAAGGTGAAATTAAGCAAAGCTCGACCACCGTCACCGACGCGATTCGGAACTGATTATTTTTCGGTTAAAATTAGAATTACGAAGCCTCCCGAAGTAGACGGGACACTCTACGTCAGCGAGAATCCAAGAACACCTTGTACCCGAATTGAACATGATGCGTGAGATTTTTCGTTATCCAATGTCCTCACCGTGGTCACGAACGAGCCACGCTTCCACCTGCTCGAATGACGCTTTTGACGATTTTTCGGCTCTCCAGAGACTCGCAGCTTCTCTGCCGTACATCACAACCGCGCCGATACGAGGCCGTGTATTTTCAAGACCCCCGGCCACTCGCGACCAATGGGCACTATATACTTCGGCTTCGATGTTTTGCAGACACAGGCCTCGCATCAAGATCGTCTTCCTCGCTGGGATCTTGTTCTTTTTTTTTCTTCCGCTTTGCCGCGCTCAAAGTCACTCGCAATCTTACACTCGTTCAGTTTTCTCGAGTGGCCAGTCGTGGCTATTTTTTGCGTCAAGTTTAGATCTCCAACTAATGAAGCCGCCTCGAGCTGACGTTTTAATAGATTCATTGCCAACCATGCGTTTTTTAAAATTTATCATATCTTTAATTTTTTTTTTTTTTTAGTTTTTAGTTTTCAGTTTTCGTTTGTTGAAGGATAATCTGCAATTAATTTGATTCTCGACAAACTAAAGCAAGTTTGAAGCAGTTTGCGCCCCCCCCCCTTCCAGTTCTCTGTAATATTAAAAAATATTTTACTTCCTCATAGAGGAGCTTTGTTTTGGTGAAAAAAAAGATCGAGATTTTAAACGTAATCACTATGTTCCAAAATATCGAAAAATCACATTCAGAAAAATCTCCGGGTGTATGTGTGTGTGTGTGTGTGCGCGTTTGTGTACGTGAATCAGTCGCGAATTATTTAAACCGCTATAACTCGAGAATGCCTCGACCAATCGAGCTGAAATTTTCCACACAGTATGTGTGGTTAATAAGTCAATGTTTCTTCAAAATTGAATTTAAAAATGTTGTTTTTTTTTCTTACAATTTTTAATTTCTTCAAAAATGTTTGCGCGCTCTAGTTCTTACAATATTTTAACTATCTGACGAAAAACGTGTAAACAGATGGAGTATGATCGCCCAATTATCTCTATTAAATTTGGGGAGAATCGATCGAACCGTTGCAATTTTATGACATTTTTTTTTTTTTTTGTAAATTTCTGTGCCAACTAAGGGACACTGGTCATTGTAGTCATCAACGAAAATAGTCACGTTCCAAAAAACCGCCGTAATAAAAATAATTAAATTATTCCTGTCTGCGAATTAGCTGGAACGTTTTATCGCTGTTTCTTCTCGCTTTGTGCTTTTGCCAACTCCGAAACAAAGATTTTGCCACGAGCTTCCACGTTGTCTCAGACACACGGGACGTTCCGCAAGAAAAAAAAGAAAGAAACAGTAAAACAGAGCGACGAAGTTCGCCGGGGTTGTGGGTGGATGTGTTAACGTTGGGAGAAAAAAAAGTCAACACACCGCAGACAGTGCGTCTCCGAGAACATCGCCACCGTTCCGAGCACATAGAATTGCCGTGGGTTCCCGGAGACCGGTGGATGCTAATATTTTCTCTCTCTCACTCTCTCTCGTATTTATAATTTATAACCGAAAGACGAAAAGCTGCCAGGAAATATCGTACGGTGGCAAAAACGATAAATCGAGGGAGTCGTCTGGACCGCGCGAACGTACGTTTGGTGTTTCGCGTCCTATCGGCCTACCAGGCGGTCCAGTTAGCCACATTCACCTCTCCGACGAGATTTATTATAAAATTTACTTTGTAGTTCACAAGCGACGATAGGATATTCTCACATACACTATACAAGTGTAGAGCACCGATTTTCCCTTTTGAGGTCGGATGAAAATTGCGAGAAAAAATTTTCACAGAGGTTGAAAAACACTAAAGCTGAATGAATTCGACTTTGAAACAACCGGATATCGCTTTTTCTTGCCTACCGGGCGGTCCGTTCAGCGTCGCAGTCGCGTCTCGCATTCGACATGATTTATCGTTCCAATTTACTTTGTGGGTGATAGTGACGACAGAATATTCATGTACACGGCGGAGCGGGGCAAAACGTCCTTTAAATAAAAATTTAAATAAAACGTCGAATCGAGACATTCAATTTTTTTCGAAAAGAATCGAGGTCGCGGCATCGAGTGATATATACCCGCGTATTGCAGAGTCGTATCGTTGGAAACGAGAAATACACGATTATTTCCGCTTCACGGAATCGTGAATATACTGGCAGCGGAACAGCCTTAACCCAGATCTATTGTATATGTCTCTTTCGGACGAATTCAGTAGTCCAGATAAACCATAACGCAAAAGACTGCTGCGAATCGGGTTATATGACCGCGATCGCACTGTATCTTTCAATGTGCTGCGTGCATCGTTAAAAGAGTGTATCATATCACAGACCCAAAACTTGTGCTCTACAATATTTCGTTAATTTTTTACCCCACCTGATATATACGATCATCCACCCCGAAAATGTGTCGCATCCACGCAGAACGCTTCAAAGACATAATAAAAAAAAATTGTAGTAAAGAAATAAAATAAAGTGGCAATATAATCCAAAGCCCACCATTTATTTCCCGCTGAAACACAGCCGAGCCCCGTTGAAACGGTTGGATTACAAATTGGCTCCCGTCCAAGTTAAATTGTTAATCTTATTGTCAATCTGTCATAAGGAAAAGTGACTTCGTATTCCACGAAACACGTTTCTATTCGCGACGGTTTCGCCCTCTCCGCGTCTTTCGAGTTACACTGTGCAACGCCACCTCTCGGTAGAACCAGAAACAAGAGGAATAAAGCCGGATTCACGAGTCGGGGATGGAGGGACAGATGACTTCGAATAACTAATGAAGTTTCCTGAGAAACGTCACGAGGCGGGCCCACCGAAGATTTCTATATCAACAGCTGCGACTCCGTGATTCCAGGTAAGAGCCGGAATTTCAGACTGCCGGAATGACGATTATGCACAGCGGTTCTCTTCCAAAAAGCTCCGAAAAGCATGAAACGAAAGATCGCAGCGAAGGCACAGTTTCTCGTCAGGCCGCGTGCGGTTTCCCACGAGAGGCCACGGAGTTAGAATGGTCCGACGACGTGCCAATCACTGTCGGATCCAACTTTCCGTGAAGTGCCAATGACTGAACCGCTCGCGGCAAAGCTCGTCGCTCGATGGCTCTGGACCGAAAGCAGTTTCTGCTTCTGGCCACCGCGATCGTCGCCTCGTCGTCTCTCTCGTTCGCGACCTGGCAAACTTCCCGTGCCGCCGATGTCTCGCGTCCCAGCCACGAAGACGTCGAGCAGACACACACGTCCCACGGGTGGTTCCACTCGACGATCTCGCACGAGTGTACCGGGGATTTATTCCATGTATTTACACAACGAACGCGACCACAACGAATCGCGACGAAGATCTTCGCCTTCTCCCTCTTTGCCTCCCTCGCTCTCTGTTACACGGTGATACTCGAATCGTGACTTGGCCGTTGGACTCTCGTGACGATGAGTTATTTTCAACTTCTCTCGATGAAAATAATTTCGGCACATTGGTCTTCCGTTCTGCGCTGAAGCCGTCGGTAACTCGGAAACTTTGCATTGCTCGGGATAAATTCGGTTGCGGGGTGGTGTATAACGGGAAGGCTGCTGCGGTAATTTTAGATACGCTCGTTATGGACCTAATCCAAAAACTTCCGGTTATGCGTGAGAAAAAAAGATTTCCACATTTATCCGACATCTCTTGTCCACCAAAGTTCACAAATACATCTTTTCTCGATATTTCTAATTAGTTTTTATAATCTTTCTCTGCTATTAATTTTACGAATTTCCTGGTTCAGTCTTTAGCCTTTTTCTTATAAAAAAAATATCTACTCCAATTCGGATCGAAAAATTCTGAAAAATATCAACAAAGTCTGATGCATCCGCTTTGACGCATCAGACTTGATTTGATGATGTTGAAAAAATTTGAATATTACGAAGGCAAATTGTCTACCTTGTGAACACGAAACGATCGTCCGATGTACAAACTTTTTTCACCGTGACGAGAAGATCGAGAGAGTGAGAGGTCGGCGTTGAAGATAATTCGAATCGTAGCTCCGAGGGGTTCTCATCGATGCCCTCTACACTCGGGCCGAGCTTCGATGCCGCACGGACATTTATTTCCATCGGTTGTGCCGGTGCAGCGCACAATTATTACGACACCGGAGCCACCGTTTGATAAATGAACCGGTGTTACGTGCCGTGGCTCGTTCGGCGTGCCGGAGAGTAGCCCGGCAGCTGTGATCGGGTAGTAATTAGTAATGGCTCTGCAGTGTCGATGAAAAATCATGAGAAAACAAAAACGCGGACAGGCACGAGGAACGGTCAACGAGTCGTTGCTCGGAGATAGTTTCCGAGCTCTCGCTTTTGAATTGTCACGGATAATAAGTCAACTTATCTTTAATGTATCCTAACGCCCGAGCTCGTGCGGTTAAATTGGACATATGGAATTATCGATTGCGCTACACCAGGGGCCTCGGGGATTATTAACTTTTCAAAAAATTTATAATGACCCGGCGAACAACGTATTCCGATGGGGATTACGTACGGAGTTGACTATCGGAGCGAAGCGAACCGTAACTCATTGGATAATACACTTACTTCGCTGACAAGGTATCGCATGTTACATTGAACACTTGAGGAGAAGTCTCTGGCAATTTTATCGAATTACTTTATTTTAAAAAATGTGGAAAAAATTGAAGAATTCTTTTAGCGCGTAGATGGGTCAACAAATACTTTTAAAAAATTCCTCTTCTCCGTCGAACTGGATCAATTAAATTCCTTGGACAAACTTCGAAGCGCTTTATTTTTAAAAATGTGGAAAAAATTGAAGAATTCTTTTAGCGCGTAGATGGGTCAACAAATACGTTAAAAAAATTCCTCTTCTCCGTCGAACTGGATCAATTAAATTCATTGGATAAACTTCGAAGCGCGTCTTAATAACTCAAGGTCCGATGGCTCTAGGGTGTAACGAGGGCACTCGAGGATGAGTCTCGAGAGTTTTCCGGCTGCTCGGAGCCTACGAGTGGGAAACTCTTAGAACTTCGTTTCTTTTCCTCCGCCAGGCTACCTCCAGGCTCCTTCGGGCTACGAATTTTTTTCTTTCTGCTCTCAAGCTTCCTTTCCAGTTAGTTATCGGAAATTGGAAGCACTAATAAACAGCGATGGTCGGAGTATGAGATTTCCCCGACGGCTCTGGACATCAGGGTGGTCCGTCGAGCCTTTGCGTTGTCCGTATCACGAAGAAACGTCGGGACCCGAGCGAGGAAAGAAAAATAGTGTAACGCGAGCTCGAAGATCTGGTCCATGGCGCGCCAGGAGTCTGGAAAGACCGGAGCGGTTTAGTCGCTACGTGACGGAGATCCCGTAACGTTTAAACTCGCGCTCGGATCCCCAGTGGCGTCGGACATGGGCAGTTTGGAAGTAATCGCATTATCCCCTTATCAAATACAACCGACTGGTTCTCACGAGGAAATCCGGTGTTCGAAACGCAGCCTCGAAAGGATCGTCGCTATAAATCTTTTTTTTTATATTTTTCATTTCCGTCGCTCGAATCGCACCGCCCGTATAACTGTAACTGATTACGGTTCTCTCATACTCTCTCCCTCGAGAGTAGGTCTCGGTCGCGCGTCCCCGTGACGCGGGTTTACAATTCTAGCTGGCCGAAAGCAACGCCTATGAAGTGGATGAAAATGAAACAGCAAAAATCAAATACCGTTAAAACCCCGTCGATTATTCGCTCGTTGCGAATATTGTAACGACACTTTGTGCAGCATTTGGTGAAGTCACGACGACGAGAGGAACTGCCGGGGGACGCAATGATGGGTTCACGAAGTAACGGAAATACTGCGGAGGGCAAGAGGATTTTTAAATCCTATTTTTATATCGAAACCATTTGTTTTTTATCTATCACGGTCGTTCGTGAATTTTGTTCTCGGTAGCTCGTGTACTGACTGATAGCTCGGGCCGATAAAGCTAAGCTAATAAAGCTCTTAAATATTTTTTTCTCGGTACCTCGTATCCGAGCTAACAGATTGCAGGCTCCAGCTAAAAAAAATGATAAAAACTTTTAAATTTCTAAAGTAAAGGCATAAATATGTTGGTACTCACCCTCGTACATCTGCGCGTACTGGGGAAAACCGGCAGCCCTCAGCCACTTGCATGCTTCCTGAGCTTCGATTTCTGCAACAGGAAATGAAAATATATATATATATCTTTTTTTTTAAACATTCATTTGAATAGCGAGGTTTTAAATAGAATCGGAGTGTATCGCCGTAACACATCGGAGATGTATTTCTCACGGCCGAGAGAGCGAAGCCGAAGTCGGTGGTGTACGTGACAAACGTCGGCCTATTAATATCCTATATATCCTCTTTAGCCAGGGGCCGCAGGTCGAGAGCCCGTAATCGACGATAAATCGCGCGCTTGTTAGGACCGATGGAATATCGATCGCTCGCGCTCTCTATCCTGTCTAGCTCCATCTTCATCACGGAGATGCAGCAACCATTGACGGCTCTCGTGATGCACCTATCACTATTTCGATCCCACGCATGCCCCCTTTTTTCTAACGCGTCGAAATGCAACCTTCCAAAATTATAACAAATTTTTACCTGCGATACCGTAGAGTAAAATTAAATTTTTTATTTGTTTAATAATATTTTCAAAAAACCATTGTATTTAAATAAATCATTTGAGGTCAAACGTGCCGCGCATTGTGGAGGGGCGAGAAAAATAAATAAAAAAAAAACCATTTAAATTCCACCCCGGTATAAAACTAATTGGTGAATCGCCGAGTCGGGTATCGAAGTTGTTTAACGAGAGGCTTCTCAATGAAACGTCGACGATTCATCGTCGGATCAGCGCCGATCTCGCGATACTCGTTCCCTCATTCTCATTCCTCTTCTTCTCCTTCACTTGTCCGCCTCATTGGCGATCTCCAGCGGCCCGTGAGGTATCGACGATAAAAAGTTGCCGGTTGAAAAGTTCCTCGCGACGGAATGTGGCCCGCGGAGGGCGGTGACGGGGAGGCTTTTTGCGAACGTAGTGTGTGCGAGCCCGAGTCGATCGACGTCGTCGCGCACGTCGGCGAGGGAAAGAAGTTGAAAATACGCGACAGGAATATCGGTCTTCGAAGTTTTGAACAAGAAAAATTACGGAGACCGGAGGAGGATAAATAAGAGGAGAAATAAAAGAATGGTCGGACCTCTCGGTGGACGCGACCCTCGGCGAGCTCGCGGATCGCCTATAGGTACGAGGCCGCGCGCTCAGCGGAGCTCGCGATCTCGCGGGTGCCCAGTATTTTGCGGAAAGCATGAATAAAACTCGAACGATGGAACGGTCAAACGGAGTAGACGACATGCCCCCCCCCCCCCCCAACATAACCGGTCTCCGGTTATCTTTCTTCTTCGCTCGCACTTCCCTCTTTTATCCCCGACTCTCTTGATACGCCTGCAGCCTCCTTCTCGCTCTCGTCGGTTCAAACGGCACCCATTTTTTTTTTTTGTTCCTCCTTCATCTTACTGTCTGTTACTCGGGCGCTCTCCGCGCGGCGTTCCGTACAAAAGCGCCCGGGCTGTAAATCGCCAAGCTGTTAGGTGACATCTGCCACAGCCACTGTGGCCGCTTGGCTCTCTGTGCGCTGTGTGTCTTTTCCGTCCGGTCTTCGCGCTCGTCTCGCGGTAGCTCTTCTGCGGGCATCGACAAAAAAAAAATATTCTTTTATCCGAGCGCATTAAACGCAACTTTACGTGACATAGTCCGTAACTCCGCACGATTGCGAGTGCGCCGACGAAAAAGGTTTTAACCCATCCGCGTGAGGCGGAATTTCTGACGCGCGGCATTTCTGACTTGTTCTTCCTGCGGGTGCGATTAAAAACGTTTTAAATGTTGACTCTTTGGGGGAAATTTTTTATTTAAGAAACACATTCGCCTTGCTTTGGCCGCAATAACGGGGATGTCGCGACCGATTTCATTCTTTCTCCGTGTCATCGATCGCGGCACACCTTTTGCGTTAATTCATTTTTTTCGAGAAAAATGTGATTTCTTTTAATTTTCAAGAGCCGCACTGAAAAAATAAATTGTAAACTTAATGTACTGAGACTTGAAATTTACGTACATTACGTTAATGTACTATTTCACAAATTTCAAATACCAAATATAAAAATGACAAATTGTTTGACTGAAATTTCCAAACATTTTAATAACGAAATCAAAATTGTACTGTAAAATTGCAACGAACATGTGTTTGAAATTTGAGAAACCGTTTATGTAAATGAGCTTCCAATGCCTTTCATTAATCTTCTCAGAAAATTTGTTTAGAGTGTAATGATCGGAAGGTTGGAGAGAAAGAAGTGCAGCAACATTTCTATATAGCCAGGAGCGGTCGGCGTGGCCCTTTCAATCTATCAACCACTCTCGGTCAAATCAAATTTCATTAAACTCTCGTGGCTCACGGGTCCACTCGAATAAGATCGCGGACCGCAAGAGTAGCAGGCCCGAGAGATCCGAGGCATGTCCTCCGTCGGATCTCTCTATTCGAGCGGGCACAGGCGGGACCGGGAGCAGCAGTCAGATATAATGGTCCGCAGCACACGCGGAGGGAACAGGATAGATATTAGAGAGATAGATAATATGGAGTAGAGTGAAACACACGGACGCACGCACACACACACCGCATGATGCTCGATGCCGGAGTGCTGGACCAGCACGAGCCGGATAATGGTGATTGCTTTGCGGTAGGTCTTTATACATGTACATACGACTTCTCTATGCTCCCTTGTCTATCTGTTCATTTTATTATATACATCCCTCTCGCATCGCCTGTTTATTATAATAAGCCTCGGCGATCGCAACAACGTACGGAGCGGAGGTGTGTCCCGACTCGTGCGGAATGATAGTCGGTCCTGCACAACACACCGTGTTGTCGGTGGTAAGTGCGCCTCGCTCTGTGTCGCTTTTAAAAGGGGGGCAAGAAACTTAATCGAGTCAGTTTCGCAAGTGGACCGAGCTGGATTTGCTTTTACGTAATTGAAGCGACTCGACTCCCGGCTCCCTCTCGATCGGCTCGCGTTGTCCCGTTTAAGTATCCGCTTCAGTTCGGACTTTCGAAATTTCGGAGTTCCATTTTTTATTGCAGTTAATTTTACAAAAAAAAATAAAAATTATTTTTATTTTTGTAATTGTTAGTTTATTTTACGTGTACGAGATAGTCTTCGCTCCTCCTCAAGTTTCATTCGCTAGTTACCGGAATTTCTCACTGTTTCCGGAACTGCGCATCGTTGGCGTAACACGCCACTGTTTCGAGCTCGGTCGGTACTAAAGTTATACAGTTATAAGCAACTTCCATTAGAAACTCGAAGGTTCCCCGAGGTTCCGTCCGGTTTGTAACTTCAATGACGAGGGAGATAGCGAGAGATTGCCGTTGTCGCTATCAATCTTAGCAACCCTGACCTACTACACCGGAATCCAATGAATTCTCACGTCCTTCGAATGGACTCGAAATAATCCCCGCGAGGCAACAACGTCTCTCACACGTACGTTCGCTGAATACACCTAACCGAAATCCCTCGGCGTGTGAGTAACATCTATTATCGCAGATTATAGGCGCCGAACGAGATTTGGCAGCACGCAAGACCAAATATTTTTCCGCTCACCCCTTTACCTTCCGCACTGGCCGCCGTGTTTTGCAAACTCTTCGGCCATCGAAAACGGACGACTCTCCGTGACTCTGTCGAAAATACATTTAACTCTCACCTTCGATTTTTATTTTATTTTTTCACCTAAAATTTATCACCCTCCCGTTTCGCGCGGTGTAACGATCGAACTGGGATTTTATTAAGTATACATTGGGCGGGTCTAAGCGCGGACGCTGCAAAGTTGCGAAACGGGCGGACCAAAGTCCCTTCGGCCCGTGGGGAAATTTGTGCAATTGCTTACTTCAATCTCTCCAGTTTAAATTATGAAGTTTCCACGAAACTGTTAACTGCCAGCATCGGTCATGAAACATTGAATAATGAGGGTTGTTTGTTAAACGCAAGGACTACGTGAGGATTCACGGTGTCGCGTTCCACATCGGGGATACACGATACCGCGAAACAATGCATATTGTCGAAGCGCCCTAGATTAACTTCGATGTAGGTCTGGGTCCATTCATTATAGATATGCAAATGTTGGGGGCCTTCCTGCTGCGCGTCGCGTCTCTCACCCGGTGCGGCGTACCGGCGCCGACTCTCGTTGAATATCGCCTCTCGGTCTCTCACTCCTGCGCCGAGCCTTTCGAATTGCAAGCGGCGAGCGAAACACCACACGTGGGAAGGAGGCAGCCGGTACACAAAGGGAAGCTCCGTCGGGGTGATCCGCAGGATCATGCAAGAACTTCGAACGTGTGCGGCTGTAATTGCCATTGGTACGGATTTGCGAAATCTGTGTCGGGACTCGCGGCAATTAACACTTTTTTAATGGGTCAATTAGGAGAATAGAAAGGGCTGTAAAGAAGAAAGTATGGGAAGGAGATCTTAAAAAATATGAAAATAATATAACATGGTACAATTTTGCTGCGCCTTTACTCTTTATTATTCTTCGTTGTATGTTTGGTCACAGCGTCCTTAGAGGGTTTGCCCCAGGACACGAATAAAACAACACTATTCTATTCTAAAATAACTACGATTTATCGACGTCATTTATGGAATGACGTCAATTTACTTTGAATAATTTTTGTGCGTTCTTTTTATGGGTTAATTATCATAATTATTTTTTTACTCGTAATTGAAAGTACGAGGAAGGTCTTCGGCGTGTTTTGTCGTTCGCCGAGGCTGTACGAAATACCGAAGTCGTGTCGTAGGTAGGCAAGAAGATCGAGAAAGAGGGATCATTACCGCAGAGGCAGGCAAACACGTGGGCGGATTATAACGAGATGAAATATCCTTTTATTCGAACGAAGAGGGAAATACATCCTTGGCTGCGGCCATGATCGTCCCTAATAACGCGCGAAATCGATCCTCGCTTTCGGTTGCTTCCAGACTCGGCCTTATCTAACACACGTACACACTCTTGTGCTCGGGAAGGAGGTAAAAAAAATGAAAAAAAAATTCTGCGGTAAAACAATGGACGCGAGAGAAAGGCGAGAGATGGATGATATCCAGGAAAGTGGCGAAGGTTCATGGTTCTTCGTGAGATTATCGTCATTATATTCATTCTCTTCATCGTCTTCGAATGAATAAAGAAAAAAAAAATGATTATTCCCAAGCGCGTGTACACCTTTGTACCAACAGATAGGACATGCTGTTCTTGCAGCTGCGTCGTGGCACGATCCGACGATTACCCGGTCAATTGATTCAAATTGTTTTTAAAGCTCGCGACGGGTAATCGTAAAAATTGCGTCAAATTTACTCCGTTACTTTTACCTTTGATTTAAAACGTCTCAAATACATTAAACATTTTTTTTCTTCGTGTCAAAAAAGCAAAAGATATATCAGTGCTCAAAATCAGGAATAAAAAAATAATCTTCGAGTGCATACATTTTTTTTAAGATCACTTTTATTGATTTTCGCTACAAACGCGGGTAGGCGATAAATCCAGTAGTGATCGTCTTTGAGCCCAAAACAGAATCGATTCTCTCGAACCACTCCGACGATATTCCGGCTCGAAATATTTAGGCTCGAAGAGTTTAACGTCCCTCGAAATCACAAACGCACTTTCCACGTACCCACACTGAAAAATTTTGTGTGTGTATTATCGTGTAAGTTTTAGCGTATTGAGCACGCAATGACGTCGATGGGTATCGTGTGCCGGACCGAGAGTTGTGCAGCAGCCCTGCCAACGCGCTCGGCTCCACTCCAAAGCCATCACAAGGCTAGCTTTTATTAGACCCTCGTGTGCTCTCCGAGCAAAACTGCTCCCACAAGCGTAGACGATCATCATCATCATCATCATCGCCTGTTGCCTGTTGCCCGGCTTGTAAAACCGTAACCGGCTGGCCGTACCAGCTCGTCGAGGAACGTTAAATTGTTGTAAAAACCTTGCGACGTCTCGGTTGTTCCCCCCTCCTCGCGCACTCTCCCTTTCGAATATAAGGCTTCGCATTCACGATAATTTATGTTCGCTCAATGTAATCAGTGCATTGCCCGCTGCATGGGATTCCGACTCGAAGCTGAGATAATCGATCATACGTGTAGTACATATGAACAATTTAACGGGCGCACCGCGAGCCATACCGTGGCCTCTAAGGAACGTTGCACGAACACGAGGCTGTTTATCGTTAAAAAGTTATCTTGTTCAATTAAATTAAGCCCAAGCGAATTTCTGTTTACCCCGGGGCAAAAAGTTTATGCGAAGTTATGAAATTATTCGGCACTGTACTGTTTCCGATACGTGGATGGAATATCGTGGTGTCTTTTCACTGTTTTAAATTACAAATATTATTTCTTCGCGACCGTTCGAATATGAACTTTTAAAAATGTGCCTTTTTATTTGTTTATTTGTTTCATGATAAATGGACAATGGCCAGTTACAAGTGATTAATCTTTTTGAAGTTTTGTCACGACGAAATGTTGGGATAAAATTCTATCGCCAAATTGCATTTGGTTTTTCGCTTAAGACGATACTCGGTGCTGAGATAATCAATCATGTGTGTTGTACGTATGAACAATTTAACGGGCGCACCGCGAGCATCCATACCGCGGCCTGTAGGGAGCGTTGCACGATCACGAAGCTGTTTATCGTTAAAAAGTTATCTCGCTCAATTAAATTAAGCCCGAGCCAATTTCCGTTTAGCTCGGGGCAAAAAGTTTATGCAAAGTTATGAAATTATTCAGCACTGAACTGGAATCTGTTGTTTCTTCACTGTTTAACATTTTTTAAAATATGATTTCCTTACGATCGCTCGAATGTGATAATTAAAAAATTGCTTTCCAAATTTAAATAATTTAAATACATTTAAATTACTCAAGACGGAAGGTTTCCAAAAAATGCTCCGAATTAAATATTCAAAAAATGTGCCTCTCTTGTGCGTGCAAGCAAAGATTCGACAGTTTCGCTGTATGACGACGTAGCTCTTCGACTGAAAAATATGTTACAAGGACGCTCGAAGTCCTCGAGCCTCAATGCCGAACCGGAAGCTTCTCATTGCTTATATATATATTTTTTATTGGGAAAATCATATTCAATCGACGTCAAGAAAGCTTTCCGTTGTGCGACGAATGTCTTCCATACGTCCTACTTTGTCCTCAGTGAAACACACACAGACGATCACCTCGGCACTTCGCGTTCAACAAAAGAACCGAAAGACCTCGAAGTCTCTGTTATCGGTACCGATATCGTTTCTTCAACGTGTGCAATTGTCGTCACAGTACCTCCTTGATACAGAGAAAAAAAACATATTTACGGCCGAAGAATCACGAAGATATTACAGTTGACGGAATACTATTGGAATTCGCGCATGAAGAAATACGCGAGAGACCCGGAGTTTCGGCGTACACACGGAGGCAGAGATCGCGACGATATACAAGAAGAAGAACCTCCAGGAGAATTATTTTTCTTCTTATTCTTCGAGACTCGCTGGCGTGTATTCCGTCACTCCGGGATCTTGATAGAAGGGACAAGGTTGAAAAATGAAGAGAAAAAAAAAGAAATTGTGGAGGTGGAGAAGGTACCGAAGAGTGCATTTTCGTACTGTCACGATGCCGATGGGTGTCCGCCCCGGGCGAGATAGGTTCCCTGTTCGGTTGCGTGGCGTGACCGCCACACCCTCGCAAACGGGCTCCGGCACACCCTGCCAGTTTACCGTTTAACCCCGTGAATCTTCTTCGGCTCGAAGCGCCTCTCCACGTTCCCTCGTCAAACATATCATTTTGCTACGTCGAATCCGTCGGAATTGTGGGTGTTGCCGCAATTATCATTAAATTTACAATAAATCGTGTGAAATCAAATTCGTAAAAATTTTATAAATTTCGTAGTAGCAGAACGTAAGCTCTGATTTTTACAACTATATATATTAATCTATACACTATTTACGCCATAAACATTCGGTCCTTCAGCCCAGACAAATTAAAAAAAATTAGAGCTAACAACCTAGCAAATCTCGGATTCGAGGGCTCCCTACCAATTTTTAAAAAGGCGGCGGCACGCAGGATCCTACGCTATGCCTACACTGACAAAAGCTTACATAGTAAATAGTTCCCAGGGGGAACGTCTATATTTTACAGTTACGACAATGACCAAAAATTATAGTTGTAACTATGATTATAGTTAAATAAATTGAATATATACTATCACAAACTATCTATA
>JAPYZD010000920.1:0-25763 GCA_030522725.1 Ichneumoninae sp. B BG-2022a
CAAATTACCCGGCAACCAAATTTTTTTTATTACGAAAATGATTTGTTAATTTTTCTGAATACGTATGAATTTTTTCAGAATTTTATCTAATACTTGAAATTTACGATTTTAAACACATTTTAACATGAAGGAAACCAATAACACTTTGGGATCATTATTATGGACGAACAATCTTATTAGCTTCTTCCATATGCTTGATTTATTTCAGATTTTTATCCGATCGAGAAGTGTTTGTAATTCTCTTTTATTCTTCTCAAACTTAGGCAGCGTCAAAACAATGCTTTATTTGTACTAAACAAATAACAGCGTTGAACGTATGTCAACGCGACTTTTGGTTAATAGAACCAATTATTTTTCTCGGTGTAACGACTGATCTTCGGGCATTTTCTTCAAGACGCTTTATACTTGGAACAAAAGCAATGTAGATTTTCGTAAAATGGATGAATGGTCAAGAGCCGAATTTCATTTTATCAAAAATATTAACTGTCCAGAAGAAAATTGGAAAGGCAATTTTCTTTACCATCGCGGTATTTCGGAGGAAGTTTTACCGTGGTCCACGGCGCGTCTCCGGATTCGGCGCCGCTGCTACCATCGATTTCGAACAGTTTTCTCTCACGCCCTTATTCCCCTACTGTCTACGAATTTCCACGTGCGAATGTGCCGGTGACACTCGGAACAATGATACCGATATACATCTATCGTCCCCGGTTTCGCCGAGCGGCTAAGAGCGCCAGGAAAATCTGGCTCGATTTTGTTCTTCCGGAAGCCGATTCACCCTCGCTCCAGTTGATTTTCCACGGGATTGGCTACATCCACCCGAGGCGCGTACACCGGGAATCGGGCACTGTTTTTTTTCTTCTTTTTATGGTTTCGATTCGTTTCCTTTCGGCTGAATCTCTGCACTCTCCGCTGATTTCATGTTTTTTGTTCTAATAATCCTTCCGTAGTGTTTTATAACGATACGATACATTGTCATCACACTCGTCGATTGCACTGGTTTACGGCTCCACAGTTAGAGCGAGCATGTGTTGTGTTTCTAAAAAATGTATCGACGAATAGTGTTTAATTAATTTTATTAAAGTATATCGGCTGCATTTGTCATTTTATCGTCACTTTCGGTCGAAAAATGAGATTTCCAAACCGAAACTCACGAATTTTCGGTACGACGTAACTTCCGGTCGAAAAATTATATTTCCGGTTCGCGCTGCATCCGGAAAAATAATTAATTTCATAGCCACCGTTTATTTGGTTTAAGTAAAAAAATTTATTTGATGTAAATAAATATTTATTTAGATCAAATCAATATTTTAATTAAACCCAATAAGTGGTGGCTATCAAATAATTTTTTTTTCTGGGCGTGGGCACGAACGGTCTAGGCATTACTTTTCTCTTTGAATATCACAGGATCATCGATGAATCATCGACGGATCGAACGTAAGGAAAATAAATAGAGGAAAAACTCCAAGTTTCTCGAAGAAATAAAGTTTCACGATGAATAATGACTGCTCGGCTTTTCTTCGTCGTCGACAATGACTAGCGTTACCTGAAAGCCCACTTCAAGGACCTCTCCATTATTTGTCGGCACGAAAAGCCACGAGCGTGTTTCTCTTTTTTGTTAAAAAAATTATTATCCAGCTTGTATAGCGGAACGAGAAAATGGATGGCTCAAGCTCCGTCGGAGTCTCTAGGATCGTGCCCGCGCGCGACGAGGTAAAAAAAAGAATAAAAATATAGAAAACGAGTTCGCGGCGCGGGGATGCACGTGGGACGAGAGGGGGTGTTAATCCGGCCGTAAAGCGAAGGGGTGTGCGCGGCCCTCGTGCCTCCTCTACGCCGCGCCACTACGACAAAGCTTCGATAAAGCACTGCGAGAAAACTTCTAGCCAGGCTACTTTTCAGTCTCACTAACGAATCCTTTGTCCGATCGGGGCGATGCCACTGGACGGGGGGCGACAACGGAAGCCTCTCTAGACCACGAGAATCTCTAAAGAGGTATCGTTGAAGAAAAAAAAAAAAAAAAAAAAAAATGAAAAAAGTAAGTTGGAAAGTAAGACAAAAAAAGAAGAACCTATCTTCATTTAAACGACCCTCGTAAATCCGACGAAACACCAAAGCCACGGAAAACTGCGACGGGCATTATCCTTCGAGCGGCGCACATTTTCGCCCTGTTCATATACGTTCGAATTTAGTTTAAAAAAATGAAGTAAAGGGTTATAAATAAAAAAAAACCAAAACATAAAGAAGGAAAGAGGTGTAAAAGCAGTGCTGGCAGCTAACGGCGAGGGGATCAACCATTCTTTTTTCCTCCTTTATCCCGCGAAATTTATCCCGTTTGTTGGAATGCCCGAGTGCGGATAAAAGGATCCTGCAAATTCCCAGGCGAGAGGTCGATGATAAAAGGTCCAAGATATGAATATATGCACGTCCCGGCGTCATCCTGCTTGGCCTCTCCCTCCCTATCTCCACCGTTGAATTCCCCTTTGTCATCCGTTGACGGTTTTCCGCTGTCTGTCCATTTCCGGGCTTATCCGCTCGCGTACCATGAAAAAGCCCATTACATATCTGCATGTGAGCATTTTTTTTTACGAACCATTATTTTTAAAAAAACATATATTCCGTTACATTTCCGTCGATACATTCGTGCATGTCGTCTGCGGTACGTAAAATATATTTCCTGCGCGGGAACGGCTTTATAGGAAGCACGATCTGGCGCGCCAAAGTGACGAATACTTCCGCGTCGGGAGGCACTTTCAATGTTGCGCAAATGAATTATATTCCGAGGTTGTGAGAGGTGAAGTGGTAAAATTTCGCGATCCGTCGGTTGGACGAGCGAATGGGGCAGGGAGGAATGGGGGTGGGGAGGGGGGGAGTAGGGGGTGGTTTTAATCGATATCATGTCGGGGGGTAGGTCGCGGTCCCGCGCTTTTCGGTGCATCACCTCCTACAGTCGTGGCCCGGGCTAGTGCGACGGGGGTTTGACATTGCCGCGGGGGATGCGCGAGTCTCGTCATCCGGCAAAATGTAATGGTCCCAGTCGACCGCGGCCCTGTATACGGCGGATCTGGCCACGGTGGCATGAAACATCTATCAGCGGCAGCTCGGGGATGAAAAGGGATTGAATAGCAGCGGGGTATAAAATTGGCTGGGGGGATTAGCCGTCTCACGTCGGGAAAAGGATACTTCCGGTAACGAGTTCAGCACGCCGAACAAAACCATGCGAATGCCAAGAGAATGGAACCGAAAGGGATCGCTCCTGGTAACGAAATGTAATCGGAAAAACCAATTGCGAATATTGGACGCACGGTCAAATTACTCGAACAATGAAAAAAGGGGTTGAGGAAAAAAATAACAAAAAAAAATCACACATGGTACCTCAAGGTATAATCTTTTTTACGGGGAAAAAAAGAATTGACTACTAAAGTTCACACGGAGAAAAAAAAATTGTTGGGACAACAAGATTTTTGTAACTGTAACAAATTTAGATTGTTAATATAGGGATATTAATTATTATTTATTATATAAGTCTATTTATTATATATTAAGATGGGAACTGGTGATATTATTCAAATAGTAGAGATATTTTCATAATTTATCAATTTACTGATGTATTTTTAATATTGTATGTAGAAGGGTTTATCCCGTAAACTAAATGAATAAATAAATAAATGAATAACAAAACCAGCTTGTAATCATAGCAAAATTTTTCGCTTGGAGCGATTTGCTTCCGCAACAAAACAGCTTTTGTTACCGGAACAAAAAAAAATCGTTATATGACTGAGAGGGGCAATTAAATACGGTAATATTCTATATTTCAGTTTTCTATTCCATAATTCCATAATTCGCGCGCCAAAATCCATATACAGCAAATTTCAAGAATTCGTAATTGCCAATACAGACATTATTTTTAATATAATAAAATGATAAAATACAAACGCAGTGATTTAATCTTGAAATAAATGTATGTACGCATGTACAACTCTGCTATTACCTGTTATTACTCAGCCGTCAAACTACAGCAGGCGATGTTTGTTCTCATAGCAAACTAAATCGTCGCGGTGACAAGAAAGTTTTGTTGCGATAGCAAAACCAATTGCTTCAACGTAGTAATTCTTTTGCTGCTTTTACTAAACGTTTTGCTGTGGAAACGAGGTCATTGTCAACAAAACTCATTTTGTTAGAGCAACTAAACCATTTTTCTCCGTGCATATCGTCGATGAAGATAAGAGAGAAAAATGTAATGATAATAATGGTAATAAATTATCCGCCTTCATGACAATTTACAAAGCAATTCTCAATGAATGCAGGGAGTGAATAATTTTGAGAGATCTTGATTTTCTCGTGTCTCGACAGCTTGTTTCACCCCTCTGTTCCTCGAGTAGCCGACCTCAAAACCAGTAGCGCTTTTGGCAGACACATTTGTCGTTCCGTGGGAGAGAAGCGAGAGATTTGTTTGGCGTGATTCTCGACACGGTGATTCATTTTCGTCTACCCCTGCCCCCCCCCCCTCCCTGCCCCCACCCCGTGCCACTCGTACTTACTTACGTACGTAGTGTATGGTACAAGTACGTTTCTCCGGTCGATTGCAATATCTCAAGAGGATGCTAGGGAGCGGCGCCGTTTCTGTGTCTGCTCTCTCCACAGTTGTGTACGTATGTGTCTATCCGTGTTCCGCGGATTGCTCTCCAGCACCCTCGGTGCGGCAGCCCCGTGGGTACAGCGGAGATACAGTACGCGAAATGGGCGGACATTGGTTGCGAGGGAGAAAGTAGTTCCTTAACCGTGAAACATCTACGAATCCTCGCTGGATTCTCTCATGGGCCAACCGCTCTCTCGCGAGCTTCTCTTCTTTCGCTTTTTCTTTACTCTGGCCTCTGCACTTCTTTTTTTTGCTCCTCGTGTTATTTTTTCCTCGCTTGTTTTTTTTTTCCTCCTGCCATTTCTTAACTTCTTTGCCTCCCGAGGCCAACTGAGCGTGAGAGCGGGCAGGCATAGGCAAAGGGAGATAGAGTAAAATGTTTCCTTTGAATCGAGACTTTCCCTCCCGGGACTCCGAGATTGATGAATACCACTTGTTTCTCTCCGCGTTTCTCCCCTCCGGTACTTTTATCGGCCAAAGTTAACCTATCCTTTAAGATCAGCCAATCGAACGACGAGAAAAGAAATCAAATAAGGTAAAAGTGGGGAATATGGCCCGGTTCATATATCATTGATTTACGTGTTAATCGAGGTGGGCCATATTCACCACTTCTACCCTAACGCATTGACCACAGTTAACCTATTCTTTAAGATCAGCCAATCGAACGACGAGAAAAGAAATCAAATAAGGTAAAAGTGGGGAATATGGCCCGGTTCATGTATCATTGATTTATGTGTTAATCGAGGTGGGCCATATTCACCACTTTTACCCTAGCCCATTAACCCTCCGATGACCAACCATGAATGCCACGATCGTGAAGTCATTTTCGCCGATGTCTTCGTCGATACAAGCTTTTTAAGAATCTAGTAAGATCTGACGGACGGCAATGCATCCCGAATGTTGATTCATCGGCGGATTAAATTCGAAGCTATTTCGGCGTTCTCAGAGTTCCTCAAGCAATCACGATGATCATCCTATGTACTAAATCCGCCATCGAGGTGCACACCCGCATAATCGAAGTACCCTCGAGTGGGTCATGTTCAATTCAAGATTATGCAGCCTTGGCGAACGGGTTATCTCGTGAGTAGAAGGTGGTCGAGGTCTTCACTTCGCTGCACTTCGAATCCTCGAGGCACAACTGTATGTCGATCCCACACCTAGATCCCCTCTGGCATGCCTCGTCTAATTTCCATTGGAGCTCGACCGCGGAATGTAACATGCCCGTGAACCCGATGCATTCAAGCACATTACGCACTACAATAGCCCCACTAAGGTTCTTACAGCGTCCGTGTGCCGGGGCGCATCGATGTGCGAGGGTGGTCTAGGTGCGATTGGTCGTGTACGAGCGGTATAAGCTTTTGCGGCGAGGTGAGGGTGCCTCAAACGGATGGAGAGACGCGGTCTTCGCTTCTCTTCGTGTCGGGAAGCAGAGGGTAGCCTGGCGAGAGATTGGTAGGTGTGAGGAGGGTGTAAGAGCATTGTGAAGGGATGACAAGGATGTTACGGAGGCGGCTTGCGGCTCTCGGTCGTCTCGACCGAGGGCCACGGTACTCGAGGTGTCTTCGGAGACCAAACGGCCAAGAGAGTAAAAGGGGGCCGTGAGGCGGAGAGAGAAAGGGGAATCGGCGAAGGCGATAGCCACTGGCCACGTAGTAACTAGCCCGTTAATCCCGTGAGATTGTCTTCATCTAATAGACGAGTATCGTTCCACTCCCGCTTCCAGGGCTGTGCTGATAGCTGGTCTTGTACACGTAGGATCACCGATGAAGCCCGGGTGGAGGCTCTATTGCCTCGAGCAGGTGCTCGTGCTCCTCTGGTTAGGTGGATCCATATAAACGTCGATACTGGACGGTGGATAGATGCGCAGGTCTGGCGGTTCACGCTCCGGGAAAGACGCCGAGGAAATGATCAGGGGGTTTAAGCTGCGTCGTCCCAAGATGAAATTTCGGAGGGTTTGGGTGCGTTGATTAAATCCGGTGCCTGCAGGCGATTTAAACGATGGTTCCAGCGGTCGGATTAAACCCGCAAAGGTTGCAGCCGTAGGGAACTTTGTCAATAGCCCGCTGGCCCATGTTATTCTGGGTGATATGACCTGCCGGGGGGTATAGACGATCTTTATGATTTCCCGCTTCTTGGGTTTATGTTTTTGAATCCACTGTGAGTTGCAACCGATGCGCGAAGATTTTCATGCTTCCACCCACCATGTGCAAGTTCCATGGAGGATGTTCCATCTAAGATGTTCATGTTCCATGGATGAAGTTCATATTCCGTGGAAGATGTTCATGTTCCATGGATGAAGTTCATATTCCGTGGAAGATGTTCATGTTCCATGGATGAAATTCATATTCCGTGGAAGATGTTCATGTTCCATGGGTGAAGTTCATATTCCGTGGAAGATGTTCATGTTCCATGGGTGAAGTTCATATTCCGTGGAAGATGTTCATGTTCCATGAACATCTTTCACCCGGAAAACGAAGTGGCCCAAATGTATTGAATCACGTATACGAGGAGACTTGCTGAGAGATGATGTATCTCCGCTGCTATCCAACGGGCGTTGGCGTAGGTTGAAAATCTGTGAGATAGAACGCTTCTCATCCTCCCAAGCGATAAGCAACGGTAGAGCAATGAAACAAGAATCCAAACTTCCCGTTAGTCTTCCCATTCGTCGAATATCCTCGTGCAATATGTTCCGAGGAGTTTCGCGAACTCTCGATTTCCTACGGTCTCGTCGACGTGGAGAAGAAAACAAACTTCGTAATTTCCAGATTGCCCGCTGGAAGACACATCCTCCTCCAAATTGTCGGCGTTTACGTACACGTCCACGTGCGCCTCACGTACACGTTCGATCTTTTATATTTCGCAGGGTTTGCTCGGAGTTTCTTCGTACAATAACGTTGAGAGCTTCGGATACAGAAGAAAGGTCTTTCCGGTGCACTCACCCGATAGAATAAAATTAATTATATCGGAGAAGTTGTCTATTCGCCGTTCGGAGCTTGCGCCGTCGGTGCCGCCGGCGTGAATCACATAGGCGATAGGATGCATCGTACTTTATTGGAACGTGTGAGACCTGATCGCCGAAACCAGCAAGGGTGTTCAACAGTATTACAGTATTACAGTATTACAGTATTACAGTATTACAGCAGCATCACCGGGAACCCGTGTTAGGGAAGGCGTGCGAGATTCGAATTGCTTCGCGCGATAGAATACACATAGCCGCGGTCGGTTCTGACCTATAGACACATATATCCTGTGTATATAATTCGATTGTGACGGGAATACAATGCTCAAGGGGTCGGCCATCCGAGCGGTGGCTCGAATCAACGATGCCAGCACCGACACCAAATCCTCCCCCTCGATCACACCGTTATACGCTGGGAATTGTTTGTATGATCAAGCTGCCCTCCGCCCCCCACCCCCTCCGTCGCGGTGACGGTTATATCGAGGCGGTAGACGACGAACCATGAGAGACACACCGGGGCCAATATATCGGTTCCGTGCGGTTCGGTTAGCCCCGCTTCCGACTCACTCCCGACCCCGCGTACGTGTGTAGCACCAGGAACCGTGAATCACGGATGTGGATACGCTCAAACTTTGACGATACGTAGATCGGCATCGACCTGCGGTTTTAACCGTTATCGCGATCCATAAATCGGACCTATTTACACGTGGTTGTAGCCCGAGCAACGAATCGCGATCGTACGGTCCAGTGATCGTAATTTGACCTCGTCAACGATTGTTCGGAGAGGGCAACTTTTTCGCGTTCCATGGATTTGCTGTTTTTCCACGATTCCGATTGGTTCGAATAACTTCGGAGGTAAATACGGCGATGGGGTCGTTGAAAGTTTGAGAATTGAACTTCCGAGGTTCATTTGCGTTTCACATTTCTTCCCACGCCATTCCGATTTTCAGGCTTACCTTTTGTCTGTTGCATATTGCAACGCCGGGGCTCTCGGGAGAGCCTCTCTTCATCTAAAAAGTAAAGTTGATTAATGAATACGAAGCTCTTCGGGCTAACGGCGCGAGACTTCCTTTTCTCGGCTGACGCTCGGGGCGGCGGGCGAGAGAGATCTTTTCTTCGTCTTCGGCTACTTGGAGCTTGTTTTGTTTCGAATCTGTCGTTAGTTCGAGTTCGATAAATAAAACTTCAAGAGTGTATGTAGAGTTTGATGTCCTCGCGCATCGATAATACAGCCATCGCTTGGATCTTCTTTTTTATTTCCTTTCTCTTAGCCCCGCTATCGCTGAGTCTATTCTTCGGGCGGTGTCGACTTCTTGCAAACGACGCTGCCGACAGAAAAGCGGACCCGGAGTCTTCGAGCTCGACGGATTGATAGATGAGGGTGGCGAGAAACGCCTATTTTTTTTGCGTGACCGCGCATCATTTTCTTTGGATGTTGCTTTGCTTGCAGTCAAACCTTTGGGACGGGTCATCGAGGGCGCTGCGCACTACCGTCGGGTGCAGAAAATAGTATATAGTATATAATAAGGCACTTCTTTTCGCCTACGCTCGGTCGTGCCTAAAAACCCGACGAGATCGACACGAAACACCGAGTTGTTCAGGACACAGACTTATCCAACAAGTTACGAGCATAATAGGGGAGAACGGGGCAAAATGGCACAGCGGGACCAAACGGAATAATGAGACAAAACGCAATTTTCCAATAACTTTTGGATGGTGGCGATGGTAGCATATGGGGCAAAACGGGTTGGAAAATCCGAATGTATCGTGTGGACAAAATGGGGCATCCAAAAATGATTGGAAAACTGAGTTTTGCCCTCACTGTCCCGTTTTGCCCCGCTGTGCCATTTTGCCCCGGTCTTCCCTAGCTTGATTCCGCGTCTAATAAGACTGGCTAACGAATTTACGCATATTAACCAAAGCTTTGGCATTTCCCGGGTAAGATTCAGGACTGCGATCATGCTGCGCCCTAGGCTCTAAGCTAGTGCATCATCCAACACTTAGTAGCCTTCCACTGCGATATTATTATTAAAAGCAACCTCTCAGACCAAAAGCATTTGTACATGAATATACCTTGTAAACAGGGCTAGTTGCCCGTATACTTATATAATAATAAATAAATAAATATTATCCGGCAATGGAGGGAAGTTGCGATTTTCGCAAGAGTATCAAGATTGTTGACCGTCGCTCGTAAGGACTGTGGTTATTTTCGCGAAGTCGAGAAATCCTAATCTTTCGACCAGAAATACACTTTCAGTCCAAAAATCTCATTTTGTCGACCAGAAACACGTCACTTCCGGTTTGAAAATGTTATATTTCGAATAAGGGTGACGTTATTCCGGAAATCTAAATTTCATATTCCACAGGAAGGGCGTGAAGCGCCCGAGACACAGCAAAATTTTACTAAAAGGGCTTTTGCAAAGCCTCTCTACAAAGTTCTCCGAGTTTATTATTCATTCGAAACGACTGTGGCGGCATTGTCGTTAATATTGTTTTATGTTCCGAGTATTTGGAAGCGAAAGAGGTAAAATGGAGAGGAAAAATACCAACTTTCGAGGCAAAACCACTTGTGGCGAACGGTATAATTGTGGTGCGTTTGAATACTGTGCGTTGCTTAAAGAGGCAAAGTTCCCCGATGAAAGCTTCATGCGGTCACGCAGAAGTTTTGCGTCTGCCGCTGCTGCTGCTCTCGGCTTTGCTTCGAAACCCGGAACACGCTCGGTTACACAATGCGGCGCCTTCGTCACGACTCCTGTAATACCCGCTTTATTCAAACGTAACGCCTGTCGTAGATGTCCTTCATTTTCTACGTGCTTGACGTTTGAGCAGGCCAAAACGGGTGATCCGCATCCACATAACGAAAATGGCTCAATCCACATAATATTGATTTGCATTTGTACATGAATTTACAATTATATTCTATATATATATATATATATATATATATATATATATATATAAACATTGAATATAAATTATGAATAAAAATTAGATTATTGATTTACGTGCTAATCGTGATGGTCCACATTCACCACTTTGGCTGCAACTTCGAACGAGCGATGAATCGAGCACGTCTAGAACGTATGTCGAGACTGGACAATGCAATGTTAAACAGAGTTGGGCAAATACCTTAAGTACTTGAAGCGCGAATAAAAATATCGAGTACTCGAAGTACTGAGCCCTAGTTAGTTCTTGAGCACTGACGTATTGAGTACTGGCAAAACTAAATTCTTGAAGTTTTGAATAGTGGGCACTGACTCAGTACTTGATGCCTCAATACGCATAACAGGTACTTAGTGCATTTTGCCCAGCTCTGATGTTGAATATTCGTTAGTTTACAGTCGGCACGGCGGAGAATCTTCGAACCCTATCTGCCTTGCCAGAACAGACGTGAAGGGCCTATCTTCGACTGCGCTTTATCGGTGCAAGCTCGGAATTCTGATGGAAGGGCTGAAAATCGAACGGTGAAGAGACCGGCGTGTCGTTGCGACTCGATATCTGGCTTGATTAAATTAGCAGCAGTGCGTTGCAGGAATTATTTGAGGCTGTTGATGAACAAACATTGTATCACCTTTGTCACGAGTCAAAAAAGGAAAACAGATTTCACTTCCAGCATGAGAGAATTTCTTATCTCGGCAAGATTTTTCGTCCACTTGCAAGATACAATCGCTTCATCAATTTCAGCCCCAAGCGCCCACACTATATAATCAACCGAATCAACATACTTCATCTTCTAGTCGCAACTCTTGGTTCGAAGTTCAAAATTCGGTGTAGTCGACCGTGGTTGACTAAGCCGCTTCCTCGTTCCGTGTACGAACGAGGCATTCCGCGGGCGCACAGTAGTTTCGGGAAAGGAGCTTAGGAGCAGGTGAATCTTCGAACCCGGGGACGGACGGGAGGGAGGCTGCCGGCGTTGCGCGCCGGAAATTAATCGGAGTTTACTCCTTGTCTTACACTTGTCGTCGAATTAAGCGTGCGGCTGTATTGTACACTTCTCCGCTTGCGTCGTCGGCGTAGACGTCGACGATACCGGTACCATCTAGCTCCATGGTTTCTCGCAAGAGATCGGGTGGCATATAAACCGCCCAACCACACCGAACGGACAAGCGAACGCGTTCTTGGTGGAGCCTTGTCCTTTGCGAAGTTTCGCACAAGTTTGCACCGGTGTGTCTGGCCTCGTTTCCACTGTGGGAATTCCCACGGCAAGAATTCAACTACGGAAGCAGAACCCGCAAGGCGGCGAGGCACCATTATGCCAGATGCGGTAAGGTGTGCTTGCCTCCGTACTTCGTGGACGGTTTCTGGGCAGGCGCGTGATTGAACGTGGCATCTGTACCGTGCAAACTGCAATATACCCTTGACTCATCGAATAATTAGGAGACACTGACGAAAGTGGCTTGCAGTTTCATGCTTGTCCACTAAATTTTGACCCATGAATTTGGAACGCAATAACCATCTCATGGATTAAAAAATGCAAAGTAATTTGCACACGGCTTATTTAATTTCAATTTTGGGCACAGTTTTCTCTGTCAGAAAGTACATTGATGGATTTTGTGGATATCTGATAGGGGAAGCTGTGCGCAAAATTGTAGTAAATGAGAAAGTCATGTGCAAATTACTATGCACCTTTTTTCATAACATACAAAAATGTCTACATATCATAAAATTAAAACGGTCAAAGTGTTCCCCAAAATTTATAGTAGAAAATATAAGGAAGCATATATCTCTAAAAAAAGATTAACTTTGTGGCAGATGCAGCCAAGCCTGATCTCCGAATATTTGAGCTGACAAACGGCGGAGCTCCGAATATGTCACTTCGGATTTTAAACTTTGACTTTTTATATCGTTTCACGATATTTTGTACAGACGATGAAGTCATAATTTTTATTCCCTTCTTCGTTTTGTTGTTGTGTGTTTTGCCTAAGTACGGCTATAAAGATATATCGTTAATGTTCAAGTTTTACTGGAGAGAAAATAGTGAGAGGTGACTTTATCGCAGGCACAACATGCGACGCGCGTTTACAACTCGGGTTATTGTCGTGGGAGAAATAATTCTGAAAAGTGTCACGGAAACGCTCTTGAAGACTGCTCGTGTTGCTGGTGGTTGTGCCAGTCGCGCTAGTGCACTCGGTATAAAGGGTGAGAAGGAACTCTCGCGCACACACACACACACACTTCGGTGCAATATACGCTATCTGAAAAACTGCCGGTCGACGGCTTACCTAACTCTCGACGGTCATATTTCATCTCTCTTATTTTACCCGCCCGGCGTTATAACCCACCTCCGTTCCTATCCTCTTGTTTCACACATGCATTTATATATCTATAGCGAAAAAAATGAAAAAAATGCTAACATCCCGGGCCATTAGATAACCGCGAAGAGAAGCAAGGCGTTCCGAATCGTCGATGTTCGCTTCAAAAAATAAATGAAAATAATAAAATAAAAGAAACCATATTCCTCACCGTCGCTCTATTGATACACCGAAAAAGCTGCTTTTATTTTTCATTCGATACGACAAGCCTACGGTACCTTTTGCATAATGGCCAGATAAACATTGGTATTATGACATTCTTTATGACAAATGAATACACCCGGAAAAATAATTTATATGACAGCTACCATTTATTTGGTTCAAGTAAAATATTTATTTGATTTAAGTAACTATTTGCTTAATTTATATAAATATTTATTCTGGATATACTTATCGTTCAATATTCAACTACTTTCAATGTGCGCGGAAAAATATTTAAACTTGCAATCCGTTTACCTTTTTTTACCAGCGGAAGACTGTTAGTGCATTGATCCGATTTTGGAGTGGGTTCCTCCTGCAAAAAAAAAAATGGAAAATGTTTCTCATTTCAGTATTTTTATTTCAATTTTTTTTCTGTTTGACCGGGACTCGATGTCTCGATGGCACCGATGTTTGGCGAGTACCGGGGACTATCCTGACGAATCACGCGTACCATGATCCAAGTACATAAATCGCATTGCATCGACGCTACTGCCACGGGGTATCGTTCTCCGGGGTATCGGATCCATTTATATGCATGAACCCGGGCAACAGTGGCTCTGGATGTGGGCGACTAGCAATAAACGTTTGCGGTGAACGCTAGTTCTAGGAACCGCTAGAATACCAGAATTATTTGCGCTTTGCTCTGACTGCCACGGAGAGAGCGCCGAAGCATTGCCAATGCTCGTTACCCGACCTAGAGATTGAAGATAAAAAAGTACGTCACGACTCCGAGCGACCGAACAGCAGCGTCGAGGGGAGAGTTCGACGATTTCCGGCAGAAAAAGGCTCTTATTTTTTTACCGATAAAAAAACATCGTATAAAAAATTCCATTCGATCGACCGTTCGTAATGGTATTGTGTTCATGTGACAAAATCTCCGGGTCAGAAGATAAAGAATTATGGCCGGTAATTCCTTTTTTGAAAAATGAAAACTGCACTGTAAAAATAAATTGTAAACTTAAAATTTGCTGACATTACTCATATTAATTAAACATTAATGTACTTTGCTTGTAAAATAAGAATACCAGATATTAATATTAAAAATCTTTTGCTGAAAAATTTACAAAAATGTTCATGAAAAATACAAATTTTATTTTAAAATTGCAACGCACATGTGTTTGAAATTTCAGAAATGGTTTTTGTAAAAAAGCTTCCAATACTGTTCATTAATTTTCAAACAAAATTTTTTTACAGTGTATCAAAAAATGAATATCGATGAAAATTTTTATTCTCACCTAATAAAAATATTGAAAAAAAAATACCCAATGTAGTAAACGAAGTACACTTTTTTAGCGAATCTATGGCATTTTTAACTTCGTTCTCGTTCCTTTCATACCACGCGACCTTATATTCGGTGTCGGGCGTTTTTTCACGCTTCCACCTCGGGTGTAATGCGAGTGTAATGTGGGTCTCTCGAACGCCGCCGAGATTTGTTAGGCACTGCCGTCAATGAATTATTCACGATAAGTCGCGAAAGATCGATTTGCGAAAGGTGCACGAGCGGCAGGGGTGGCAGCAGCAACCCCTCGACAATCCGAAGCCCATTTGCGTGAAAGTTCTCGGTCTCTTCGTTACAAAAAGAGAAAAAACAATTTATCGCTAGTAAACTACGCTCGATATGTATACGATAAAGCGGAGTTTCCGCATGTAAAGCACGTTTTGTTTGCACTCCTCTCGGGACCCTCACTCTCGATCGTATTTCGATTTTATCTCGATCGCTTTCGGTAAAAAGACAAACATCGCCAATCAAAATCGAATGTTCCATCCAACCGCGTCCGCACGACACGGAAACTCCCCGAAATTCATTAAAACCTAAAGCGTATTTTTTATGAGACGATTAACAACCGAGAAAAATAATTGCCAAAAGGAAGTTTGAGGAAAAAACCAATAGCAAAAAAAAAAAAAAAGTGATAAAGAGCCTCGAGCATACACGGTGATGGTCGTGTTGGATGTTCGCACCAGAGGCAACGAACGCTCGTCCATTGGAACATAAATTACCGGATGCGGGGTGTTGCGTGCCAGTGGAAAGTGTCGTTTCTGCAACGAGTGTAAAACTCCCGACACAGTGCCCGGTAGCACGAAATGTGCGGGCGTGAATGTTCTGTGTGTTCCCTCACTCCCAACCCGGCACACTAGGGTGTGAATTCATTTCGTGTTTTTGGACTACGTTGAAAATAATTTTTTATTCCACTGTACGGCCCTTTAACGGGCAAGGGAGAATTTAATGCGCTGTAAAGCCGAACTCGTACACACAAATTAGCAGTGAATTACCATTTAAACGATAATAAATAAGGTCGGTTTACAACGGGTAATGAAGAGCTTTTTGCTGCCCAATCCGCTCGTCATTGGCGCTTCCAGTAAGATTTTCAGAATTCTTTTTATCGACTTTTCCCTTATGTTATTATGTGCAATACACCGGGGTTTTTATATACCGAGCTTTGGCAGTGTCTGCACAACTACGCTGTTTCTTCCCTTCCGACCATTTTTTGAATTTTGCCCCGTCGCTTCTATGCCGGGTGTGGCTGGCTAGTGGCAACAGCGGTCACGGTACGATATATTTTTCCGCTCGAAGCCCGTTCGCGAGATGAAATCTTTTTCCTCTGTTTCCCTTCGTATTCTTCCGCATCTTTCGCCAACGCTGGACCGCGTCGTTTCGCCGCGAAGAGGGACACGACCTTTTTGTATCGAAACTACCCTTTTCAGGGGACGACGGAACGCCGTTACCCTCAGATGGCGAGCCAAGTTTATTATTGTGACTCGTGAAACGCTGACACGGTGCTCTCGACATCTGCCACGTGTTCCATCATTTTTTTCCCGACCAACAGAATTATGACCAATGCAGCATTTCTAGTTGCCTTTGAACAACAGCGACGTGTCTCGGCGTTCCTTTTTATACATCGCAGATATCGTGGAATTCCACGGAATTTCGAAGTCCCTCGGTCCAGACCCGAGTGCCTCATTACCGGGCCTTTAGCGAGAAACTGGGCACAGCCATTGTTCCGGCACGTGAAAAGCTGAGCCGTTGCTCCGCTGCACTGTTGCAAAGAACCACGGGGTATTATTTCGAAATAAAAGCCCGAGCCTCGCGGTTCCATTTTGGTCGGAGTCAAACAGGGAGTTAAAAAAAGAAAGGATTTCCAGCTCGAGGATTGCCCGGGTCGTCGGTAGCGAAGATTTAGCTAGCGCCGTTCGCTTGATTCGTCCTTTGGACGAATCAAGCTTTTTTCGCTCCTCGTCACCGTTCGGCTTGGTTTGATTGGACTTGTTATCCGAACGGATTGAGCAGTGTGTTGAAACAGCGGAGAAAAAGGAAGAGCCTCAGTGTATGGCTAATCGATTGAATGACTCGACCAGCCCCTGAAGGATTAACCATCGCCGCTGTCCTCCGAATACCTTCCGTCTACACAAACGTGCTCGTATGTCGTACGGGACACATGCGTAGATTCGACCGTCGACAAGAAATGAAAATAACGAGACGGGAAGGTCCCGCTGATGGCGGCCGCTGGTTTATTGGATTTCGATTTTGACCGCGCACGACCGTTTTACCCTCTTCGCCGCACGAATGAATTTACCGCTCTTGTTCCGTCCCACTGTTCAGCCGGTACGACTCCCAGCCGGGAATTGTGTCGATTTCTGCGAGGCAACATTTTGGCCTGCAAATGTTGAACGACTATCGAACAACGGTTTGTACAAGCGTTGGGGTTCATTAAATTGACCGTCCAACACCGTCGACTCCCCAAACAACCGAGGAATCTACTCGAAACAGTTGTCGAACCTCGTCGTATTCGCATCTGCTAACGAAACATGATTAACGGATTGCAGAGGAGACCGCGCCAAAATGACACAATGTCCTCGATCTGGGATGTGACTTTTTATAATGTTCCGCCAAAAAACATTTGGAAAACGGTCCGTCTCGCCCCGCTCACCGCTACTACAAGACAGTTTTCGATTAGCGAAACTCACTGGAAACGAAACTCTTCCCCTTGTCCGAACTGTCTTGTGAAATTTCCCCGCACAAGTGCCTCCCGACGGAACAAGTGGCGGACCCGAGGAACCTCCTAGGACTTCCGGTTTCTCGTTCTCCGGTCTACGTCATAGTCCGCAATCTACTTCTCGTATATTTCTACCTCCCGTTTTCCTTTTGTCCCTTGTTCGTTCAAATTTTCGTTCAACCCTACTACCGACAGGCGAGCTCCGAACAAAAGACAAGAAAAAAAGGTAGGCAACACTCGAAGCCGCTCCTTGCTGCTATCGTAGTTGTCGTCCTTGTTCCAGCTCGAGCCGGTGATGCCTCTTCCGCTTGGAAACCGTGACAGTCACCTTTTTCTCTCGCCGGCTTCCTCCGTCTGCGCCATTCCCGCCGCGCCACCCTTTCTTTCTACCACCAGTTCTATTTCTCCTCGGAGCGGATCCTGGGACGTGGAGATCCTGCGGAATCTGTGTGCATTCAATATAGATTCAACGAGCCCCAAACACCTTCTCACCGACGCCTTTCGTCGGTCTGTTCTCGAGCAATCTCGCAGTTTGCTCTGTGCATCGAGTTTCGTCTGGTTGTGTCTCGTCGCCCTCTCCGGCTCTTCTTCCTCGCGTACCTGACTATCATCTTTATCACCTTGCCCTCCATTTTTCCCGCTTCGATATTTTTTTTTTCTCTTCTTTCAATCACTTTTTTTTCCTCCACCTCGTCTCCGCTCTCGGCGTTTCCATCCGGTTTGGCTTATTGAAGAGCACGAAGCCCGCTGGGCACTCGTTACCGCTTTTCCTGCCCCAACTCCCGATCCGCTTATGCAATCACGGTTGAATCACCGGTGCTGTGCGAACCCTCGCTCGAGCTGTACAACCGATAATGGAAGGGTTTACCGCCTCGTACAAAATCAAGAGGGTCATCGATCCGATACCATCCAACCGCCTTCGATACCCTAATGGCCATCGCCATTGGAGAACTGTGGTTTTCCTAAGCTCTTGGCGAACGCGGACGTTTCCAGTGTCATCCAAAGTCTATCACGCAGCTGCAATTGGGTCAATAATTGCTTCGACCGCCACACTTCTTAGGAGACCTGAGCCTGTTTTCGAAGACCATCCTCTCAGCATCCCGATTCAATCCTGTTCGGATCACTTCGGACGTTGCTGGACTGGTTTTTGCTGCTCTGGTGCCATTGAATGTTGAATCGGACCAAATTCCTCACCACATTGCGTGCCAAGTATCACTAGAAAGACCCCAATAGTCCGGCACGCAAGTTTGGTCGGGCAGAACTGTAGCAATACCATTCTCAGCGAAATTTGGTGGCGAGATTCTGGTGAATCCTCAGCGTTGAGATACGAGTATTCGCCAAAATGAACCTTCAGGCCCATGATTTCCGACCGCCGCAGGAATCGGAAAACAGCTCAATGTTTCAGCACATTCCCACCGGTTAACTGTTAACATATCTTGGGTCCCGCGGTAGTTCTTCACTTCTGCGGCCGAGATCAGAGAGCGGTGTGAATGGCTCGCGGTCAGGTAATGCTCGCAAGAATGGAAAGCTCGTGGAAGCGGAAGGTCGGGCGATAAATTTCGTTGAATTTCTGACGTTGCCACGAGTCTGCGTTACTTATACCGGCGATATCATAACCGAGAGCGAAGGGGCCAGAAGTGAGATAGACGCGGCGAAGGAAAGAGAGGAGGCAAGAGCCAGACGAAGGTGTGAGAAGGGAGAATACGGTTTCGGAAACGCTGCTGTGACGGGGCACTGGATATCTATACGTATAATAACTGTGCGCGAGGGTGCCTTCACGTCGTAACGAATGTGAGAGCTGATAAAGGTGTTCCGGCTAGGATGTTATATGCGCCACCCGAACGTGCTAAATTCAAGTGTCGACCGGACAGCGGGAGAGAAGAGAGCAGGGCAACGCTTTGCAGCCAGATACACTGAGTGCGAGTTGATAAGGAGTACGGTAATTAATCAAATTAGTTTCGGCGTTTATCGTCTATCAACCGCGGCATTGTCAAACTTCCTTATCGTTGCGTGTTCACCAACGTAATAACCTGGTACGTTGCGGCCGAAGGAGACGATACGTGTCCAATAAATCATTCGTATCGGATGTATCGACGGTGCAGCAGACAATAGTTGTTTGGATGGCAAGGGTGTAGAACGGGAATTCTAGAACGAGTGCGCCATTCAGACGAGTCAGGACCAATTCTACGCCCATGCCATTCACATAATGTTTCCTAAAAAATTCGCGAAAACCACGCTATTCGTGTTTGGAAAGGGTGCGCAGAAAGTCACTTTCTCGCACTAGTGCGAGAAAAAATACCATATTGCGTTTTTACGCATGCGCAATATTTTTCTCGCAGAATGTGGGATTTTACGCGCATGCAATAGGAAAAAGTTTCTTTTTCCCTACAACGGTCGATCGCACGAGAAAATTTGTTCTCCAGCTAATTAGCTGGAGCATCGAGTTTAGTAGTTCAATGATTCAGTAATCCAGTAACGATTACCTATCGTATATATTTCTTATAGACATTTTGTATATATAGGCTGGGTAATCGATGCTCCGATCGCCTGAATTTCTTTCTGCGGCGATTCGATAATCGAGGGAGAAAAAAAAGGCTGTCTTCACCGGTTTAATGAAGCGCCTTTGCAGAAAAATTTAATCGCGATAACTGCCGCGCAATCACTATAATACAAGGTCATTAGAGCCAAGGAGACGGGGAATAAAAAAAAGATGATTTAACCGAGAATCTGTTGTTCTTTCTTTGCTGCCGCGGGATCGATTCGTTTCCCCGTCCCGTCTCGATTATCGTTGCCCTCGACGGCTCCCGTTAATCCGGTCTGCGTATAAAGTCGACTTTGTGGCCTCGGCTCACAAGAAGCATGTAATAATCGGTAGCTCGTTAAATTGGCGTAAAGAGTTCCTTTGATCTGCGCGGGAATTTTCAGCGAAGAAAGGCAAAGGGGGTAATGCATAGCGATGGCTTGCGAGTTCGTTCCTGGCGAATACGGGGCTGTACAGGAGCAGCCCCCTTAACATTTTTCCAACCTCATTCCCCGGCGTATTTTTCTCAGCTCTCGCGAATTCCCTTTCCTTTGCCATAAATTAAATGAATTTTCTGTATGGCACATATATAACCATAATAAATATCTGATATCCGTGGGGTGTGCCGGGTGAGCCGTTGGCATGCACGCACGCATTAAACATTTTTTTTTTTACGAGCCTTTCGTATTGTTGATTTATGACAAAAGTTGCGAACTCTCATTTCCTCGTTCGAACCCTCTTCCCGACCACATATCTCTCGTTCGGCCATTAGATTGACGTGCGAGAAAAGTTTCTTTTTTTCTTTCTTCTCTTTTTGCCCTCTGACACAAACCCCCGAGTGCCGGTACGGCGTGAGGAAACCTGGGGGAGAGAGCGCCAGAGATGATGCGCGAAGAGCGCGAACGTTAATTGCTTTTACCGAGTATAACGCCAGACACGGTAAGAGGAGATACCCACGCGGGGACGGGAGGGAGTCAAGAGCTTTTCTTTTTTTTTTCTACCCTTCGACGGTATATCGAGTTTCCGCGTTTTATCAGAGGGAGAACCCGAGAAAAAAGGGCGAAAGGCCGCGGAATAAAAATCTTTTAGCGCGGCGGAAACTCGTGTCGAACGAGCCTTTAATGCGATCGACGGAAGTTTCGCGTTTCCTCTCGCATCGTGCGCAAGATGGGACTTAAGAGGAAATAAGGAATGGAGATAGACAAAAAGGGTTCGATTGTTTTCTTTGAATTGGACGTTACCGGCAAAAGTTACTCCACCTGAAGGAAATTTCGGGGGAGCAAAAAAATTCCTTGATCGACAACACTTCGACAAAGCTGCGAACTCTCGACTTAATCGAAGCGATCGCCCACTCAATCCCGCTCTCATTGTCCCTAACTTGCCTATCTGTATTCTCGGCTGATACCCACCTAATTTCACTCGATAAAAAAAGTACCCAGTAAAAATAAAAGTTTGCACAGTTAACAAGCGTTTCCTTTTGTCAAAGCTCTGTCTTTTTTGTTCTTGATAATTTTACCATTTTTTTTTTGTGGGCAACAAATGTTTGTTAAAGTAATAATCTTCTTCACCGTGCAAAACACCGTCGTTACTTCAGTAACTCGTTGAGGCACCCACGGTAGATAATTAAAACCGATACAGGGCACTTTCGCCGGAGCTCGCAATAACCCTTCGTTAAGTATTAATCGCTAGGGTCTTTGCGAACTTCGCGGGGACGAGTGTAATTTCTCAAGTTGCCACTTGTGGCGAACCCTCGCCACTTTCCGTCGTCATATCCCTGATATCCTTTCATCATGTCTCTAACGAGGCTCAACGCCGGAACTTTTAATTGCCACATGGAAATGTCCCGCGTTACGAAAACGTGTCGTTCCCAGCGAAATTACTTGAAACTTTCACTCCTGATCATTTCAAAGTGTAAAATATATACATATATACATATATATGTGTGTGTGTGCGTGTGTATATATATATATATATTACGTGACCTCAATTCCGTTTTATGATTTCGCAGTAAATATTGCGATAACAGATATGAGGATTTATTGCCACGCATGAAACGGTTCGTAATTATCATACAATTTCGAAACACGACGAAGAGTATTGACATTAGGATGCAGAACAATGCATTAACTATCAAGGCATAAAACATTATTTTCGTTGAAACAAGAATCATTAGCACGCACGCATATTGGTGGATTATGTTGGTGAGCGAACTGCCGGGTCGCACGTTTCCATACGTCCTATCTCATCCTCTTGTTAACGATCGGATGAAATTAATTACATTTCAAAGTCTCGATAATTGGACTCACGTGGATATGTTATGCAGTATGCATACGTGGATAAATAGCTAATTTGCCACGTACGAGGTTACATACAAGCTGTTATGCATCCAACGAGCTTCGGGACGGTGCGCCTCAATTAAAAGTCAATTTTAAAGGCAGGATGGTAAAAGATCGTTATTTTTAAACTCGGCTTATTAACCAATTTAAAATCATGCGATTCAAGAGAGCAAGATAATTTTTATGCGAGTTTTGCAATGCTAATTTGCGATGCTAGTTATTTTGGATAATGAAGACAAAATGTAAATATTCGAAGGATACGCTGCAACAGACATTTTTAAATTGGTGCATAGCTTGCGAAAAAAATTCACGATGCGGCAAGAAAAATATGAGATTCCGTCCCCAGGTCACAGACTTGTTTCATGTTCAAAGAGATCATTTTTCTCAATACCGTGAAATTTATTCCGAATAAAATCTTGTTGAAAAAAATATCACGTTTTAAAAATTCACTGTATAAATGATTGCACCAAGATAACAAAATACTTCTTCTCCCAGAATATTTGGGTGATAATTAAAGATATTTAAAAACTAGCGCTTTCATCACCGTGACAAATATAACACGTTGGGCTTGAAGAGTTCATAAATCTCACCTCCAATTATACAATCCTAGTCGAAACGATAAAAAAAAATTCTTCTACCATTTTTCAGGTACAGAGATCTTACTCGAAATTAAGGGTTTCCCTATGTAATAAAAAATCTTTTCCGTCAGTGCATTGCGTGAGGAGAAAATTCGCCGAGCTAGGAAAAAGTACGAGGAACAGTGTGTCGGGGCTCGCTCGAAGATTCATGGAATTTTTCATGAGGCTAGACTGGCGCGTGAATCAAGATATACTGTTTCGCGGATGTAAGCAGCAGGTACATGTACCTGGATCTATCACATATTTCCCTGGTGGATGATCGGGCCGCGTCTTCGGTGAGCGGAGCACAGACATATATATACATCTATATATATAAGTATATATATATATATATATATATATATATACACATCTGTATATACGAGTATATATATATACTTATATATGTATGTATGTATATATAACAGGAAGAGAAACGAAAAGTTAACGAATACAGTTTTCCTTTCGTCGAGCTTTATCCTCTTCGTACTTCTCTCCCTGGACGCAATCCATCTCGAGCGTCGCCGGTCGCAGTCCTTAGAGAGTCCTCTCTTTCTTTTAGTCTTTCGTACTTTACCTTTGCCACTTACCCTTGGGAGCTGCGTTTGGTGGGCGTACAAAATTTCTCCGCATACATGTCCACGCTCGCATGGATAATCGCCAATTCGCGAATCACCGAGCTCAGGACCAAAAAAATAAATAAACCTTGCAGTCGGCTGACGTGCCTGTCTCAGGTCGTGGAGAGGACAACGGGAGAATAGGAAATACATTGCGGGGCTGCCGCCCGAATGGATGGAACGGTCCCACTGGAAAGGCAGAATGGAAAAAGGCTCCACGGCTCTTTCTTTCCGTGTACTTCGCCGCACACGCGAGCCAGAGGCCATCTTCATTCGGGAGCGGAGATGCTTGATCAAATATTTATACACCAGCCCCGGTCCATGATTTCGAGATCCAGGGAAGGTTCGCTTTGGAGACCAGACATCGGGAGAGTCCTGTTCGCTCCCTCCGAATTTTAGACGTCCGGGGAAATGAAGTAGACACACACACGGGCACAATCGCTTTTCCTTTCCTCCAGGTCATTCCCAGGACCCTCCTTCGCCTCGGCGCCACTCCATGCCTTCCCTGATGTTTTTGTTTGTTTCTCCTTTCCGCCCCAAAAGAATTCGTTGACGAGTAATAAAGTCGCGAGATTACAGGCTGGTACGGGAGACGTATTACCCGGGTAATAAAACGCGGCTTAAGTCTGAAAATGGTTGTTTGCCTTACTTGGCGAAAGCCGGCGCGGTAGCGTGTAACGCACGTATGTGCTTCGGCTGTCCGGTACGGCCGGGTAAATGAGCGCGTTCGTCGAACTAGAATTTTGGTCCCTATATGTCTCTTGAGCCGAGAGGCAGGGGATTGCACGGGGTAAACACAGTGACTTCCGGTCAAGCGAAATCACCAAAGGCCGAAGGTCCTTGTGGCGATGATGATGGTCGACGGTGGTATTTGGGCGGCTCGTATAAGGTACCAACATCGAGCTCCAGTTGACCGAAACTGTGACGATGCCCCGGAGCATTTCCCCAATCACGAGAATCGATTTTCACTCCACTATGCCGCTGATCCTCGAAAGCGGGTTAAAGCCCGAGCGATAGGGACGAAGACGATTTTGCCCACAGGGTAAACATTCTCTTCCTCTTAATAAACTTCCGTTGGCCCGATACGCTATCTAATATAGTATCGAGAGACCCGGAAGAGTCTTGTTAAAAAAAGTTAAATGTAGGCCAACGATTGTCTGTTAGTCGGGAGATGCAACATAGTCGGGTTGGCACGTTTTGAAGAATCGAGAAGGGATTTCGAGATGAGTTGCACGCAGAAACAATACTATCGAGACTAATTTCGTAAATTTGGCTTCGCCAGAAAAGTTGTTAGAGAGATTTATAGATCCGGTTCATTTTTAAGGTAAGGTGCATTTTTAACGTATATCGGCACTTTTAATGACGACTCACACTATCATGGTTTTTTCAACAGTAATTTTGACTCTAAATTTTCTAGTTTTAATAGCAATTGATTGCCAATGATATTACAGGATGAAAAGCTAGTAGTATTCGTTGCTCGACCATATTTTTCCATAGACTCTGTGAGCGATCCTCTTTGATCTTTTTTACCCTCGGAACAGTTTTAAAGTTATTTTCTCCGCCCATCCTTCTACCGCTCTCCTATGTTCGCTGAAATTTTAAATTAAAAATTCACTCACGAAATAAATTATTCTCGGTGGCTAAAACAACAAGGTACACACGAACCGACGGTGAAATATATTGTATGCAAAAAGTAGCACGTGCTTCCCACGATATATTTTGTATGTGAAATTACCATTTCCTCTATACGACGTTGGGGGAGGGGGGATTCCGGTACACTTTCATTTTCTCCCCGCTGGGAGGGCTCGTGTATTATTTTACAGCCTTACGGATATCGTTTCATTTCCTCACGGGCTGATGCAAATGCAGCTCCGGCAATGGTGCCGGTCCGAAGTCTCGTCGAATCGAATATCGGCCGTAACCTATATTGGTTCGCGCATGTTTTGGCATTGTTGTTTCACCGGGCAGCGACGGCAGAGCGGTCTCTCCATGAAAACAACAAACTTCATTAAAAATGATTCAATTACCGCTGCCAGGATCGTCGAGGAGTTCCGCGATTCCCGATGGAGCTTCAATTCGGTAACGTTTTCCGTTAGCGTTCGTTACCGTGAATACCCTGGGCAGCGCCTCGTGGTTTACCCGTTACAGGCCGAAGGGCAACATCCGAACCGTGGGTTCATTACGAACCCCGTATCAATGAATCGCGGGGGCGATCGCTCGCTACGGCATCCACGTGTATCAATTCATTATGATCGATACGCCCGAACAGTATCCAATTCTAACTACTGGCTCAAAGCAATATTGTGAATTACAAAACCTTCGCCGGAGGTCTTTCGCTGAGAGCGAAAGCCCTTGTTTTCATTCGGCAAGAACAACGTTACGGATGTTTGCAACCAATGCTTTTACTGTACCCTCGATCAAACCTCGCTTTCGTCCCACCGGTGAATTCTTCAGATTTTTAAACACGAAAGCTATAGTAAAATTGTTTTGGAGGTTTCTTAAGGTGAAGTGCAACTTCTCGGTCGGTAGCAAAAACTGCAATTCAAAATTCTCTAAGACGGTTACTTTGTAG
>JAPYZD010000921.1:0-29368 GCA_030522725.1 Ichneumoninae sp. B BG-2022a
ATTATATATTTAAAATTATATTTAAAATTATATTTAAAATTATATTTAAAATTATATATTTACAATTATATTTAAAATTATATATTTAAAATTATATTTTAATTACTTTACTGGATTTGACATAAAAGATATATTTAAATCTTTCCATTTTGTTAAATCAAAATATGATGATAAAAGAGGAATTTTGGGAAAAAATCTTGGTCCAGGGTCATCAATACCAGGAATAAATAAAATCTTACGACCTTTAACATATTAAATAAAAAAACATACCAATTAATTTTATTTGACATGATTTTAATCTATTACATAAGTCTACAAATCCTTTCATATAAATTATTTTTTTTATTGATTTAAATGATTTAGAATTAAATTCTCCGATCAAAATAATTCCATATAAATCATTTTCTTCTTAAATTTTATTATTTAAATATTTATCTTACTATGAATAGCAGCATATATATTTGCTAATGTATTTAATTTATCAAGATTACAACAATTAAATATTAACCAAAAATTAGATTTTCGAGTTATGGGACGTAATATCTAAATAAGGATTAATTAAATGAAATTTACGGTCGGATTAATTTTTTTAATACCAGCCAAAATAGAAATATCTTCGATAAATTCAGTGATTTCTAATAATGAATTTTTTTTTTTTATTTTTTACCATTAGGCGGATGAGAAATATCTTCCAATCGAAATTTATTATTTTCGTCAATAGTTCCAGTTGCAATAATAATATTAGATTGTAAATATAAATTCGATTCTGGAGGCTTTAATTGAAATTTATTTATTGAATCAAATTACTTTATCAAATTGAAGAAAAACTTTTTGCATAGCATCACCTAGAGTCCATTGTGAATTCTCTTGTAATCGTAAAATTCCAACAATAGATTGAGTCCCTGTATTTTTTTATAAATTTGAAATTACCTGAAATACCGACAGCACATTCAACTGGTCTTATAATTATACAATCTGATGCTCTAAAACTTCCTTCTAACAAATTTATCTCTGACCACCATCTAACTCGACGACATGTTCGTAATCTCTTTTTAAAAAAAATTGTTATTATTATCATTATTATTACTTGTATCGCTCGAAAATATCGTTGTTCAATAGCATTTTTATAATCTTCCGCTGTAGGTATGAATGATGATTGTTTATTTTGATTGATGACTTTGTATCGCTATAAGTTCAATATATAAGGAACATGATTACCTGAATTTGCGGATCCCAGATTTCGTGTTTAAAATCTTTGAAACAATTTAAATATTGTATATCAAAGGAAGATGAAGAGCTATTTGCTTTCAAGAATTTCAATAGAAAATCTTTTTTTATAAATTTGATATTAGACTCTATTATGGCCTGATAAAATGAGTCAAGCTGTGAATCATTGAGTGTTCCAGATTGAAATTCTTCCGCTAATATTTCAGCCACATCAGTGTCTAGAAAAAGGTTTCTATTAGAAAATGTTTTTATAAGTTTTTGAGCTAGATTGGAAATTCTTATTATAGGTATTGGAGTTTCTAATGACATTATGTTTGAATAACTCAGTCTAAATTTCTAATCTTCATACTGAACGCCGCGTCCCATGTCTGCAAAAAAAAATTTATTTTAAAATTAAATATCACCCTCTATCAACAAATTGAAATTTGACGGAATTGACGCTCTCTTTATAGCCATCCCCGCACACGCTGCTGCAGCTATATTATCTTCACTATTGTTGTCATTTAACAAAACTTTGGAGCGAGAAACACAATTTGTCTCAGAGACCTAATAGGACGTATAACATTATTGATGACGACGAACCTGAGTCATTATGACGGATTGTTGCAGGGGTGTGCTGCCACTAAGAGTTCTACGTTGTGGCATGAAAACCGGAGAAGCAACTGAGGCTCTAGTGACAAAATGCTGTAGAGGATACATTGGCATTATAGGCTCTGTGATTGTAGAAATATTGCTCATCATGGGAGTTATTGAAGTATAACTTGTTGATGAGCAAGCTGTAGAACAAACAGAACTTGGTGAACCAGAGAGAGTGTCCAGTTCATTTTTGCGTAGCAGTCTGTCTCGCCTATCATAATATTTAGTGTTAATCTTGGTAGTGCGTATTTTAGGTGAGGTTATATGCGATACTTGATCAGGACACCATTTTTTTGCATCTTTATTGTTTAATCCAGTTCTATTAACGTAAGCGCGCGAGGTATTGTTCATCTGAACCGGCCGATTTAGAGGTGTTGCTCTACAGAAAAGTTGCAATAAACATATCGCTCACAAATTAGAGACTTTTGACAAACATTCTTTAACGCCATGCGCATGGCGACAAAGTGCTCCTGTAGGACATTGTCCAGCCATAAAGTATTTGCAGATTTGTGTTTTATAGAATCCCATTGTCGCTCGTAATTCTTCAAGGCCATGCGCTGACAATCGGCATAATCAGGTGAATATGCAAAACATATGCAGTCGGTAAAATTTTTGAACTTACCAAAATTGCACTCAAGTACACCTTTCGGACATTTGCCCCTTGCATAATCTTGGCACAATTTAGTCTTGGTTCTAAAAAAAACAGGATAAATTTCCATGTACATACAGATTTACAGATGGTTTCAACTCGTTAATATCATGAGCGTAATTACACTCAGCTCCCTTGCGACACCGATTACTCTTTGAGAAGTGCGGACATAAGCGTGTTTTGAAAAATTGCGCACGCTGAAATACTTTCAACATCGTATCATCCTGATCTACAAATATAATATTCGCGGAGGCACTTTGTTTCAGTCAAAACTCTCTTACTGGCATCAAAAGGCTCACGATCTTGATGAATAGTCGTGCGTCTTTTCTGAATGTTGCTTTGATTCACTAATGTACTTTCATTTTCTTGATTAGACGACATTGGTGTGCTGAGTCGTTGAGAGTTTAACTGTTCGCAAAATCGATTCTTTTCTAATTGACGTTTTACCGATTCATCAGGTGTGAGTATCAATGTGGTCAAAATGGGTGCTGTTAATTCGTTTGAAAGATTGCTAACATCAATTGCGCATTTTTTTTCTGCAAACATCTCGTTATTGATCAAACAAAGGTACAGCAGAAGGAGAGCGCATACAGAAAACACAGCTTAATCATCTGTTAATTTTGTTTGCATTTATTTATCATTAAAGGTACAGTAAGCCTCAGTCATCATCATCATAGCCTTCTATTAATGATATGTGTTGTTGTTGACCTCCCTTTTGATTTTCCAAATTGCATCTTTTCTTATTTTCCAGTGTACTCCTATTATTTTCATCGGTCTTTCGCTTTATTCTTATCGCAACTTTAGCCCGCGACTGCAAATATGTAAGCATAAAAACTCACTTCTTGATTAATTAATAGGGATCCTAGCTGCTTTTTTTTATTGACTACTGGTTCAGAATAATCACCAGAAGCAGAGGAGTTAAAAGTAGAATCCGCTGCAGCAGTAGCAGCAGCATGGAGATTTTCATCAGGAACTTGCACACGTGTTACTACTGAATGTCTGTATGCTTCAACTTCATTATCTTCCTCGCGTTTTCTTTCTTCTGCCTTTCTAGCTTGCTCAGTTTCTAATGTTTCCAAAAAGTCTGCGTCTTCTACAGTAACCTAATCATATTAAGAATAACAACGATTATCAAATAATAATAATAATAATAATAATAATAATAAATAATTATTGTTTTTATCATTTTATTATTGGTATTATTATAAGTATTTTGGTTGACGAAAGATGAATGATGTCTTACAGTCGGTGGGAGATAAAGATTTGCCTCTGGATCTGGCAATAATCCATCGTCGGGATCATCAGGGTCAGTATGCGCATCTAATTGCTCCGCTAAACTAAAGTCGAAGATTATGTTGTACCAAATTTGTAACAACAACAACGCACCTCTTAAATGTCGGATCTGAAAGATTTTAATGACTGGCCTGTTATAATGACGCACCAGTAGTAAATTCGGGCAATTTACGTAAACGTTCTTCTCGCTCTCGTTCTTTTGGATCGCGTGTGTCAATTTCTTTTTCCTTAACCCCGCTGGCAGTAATTTCTGCGAGGTATACACCGCTTTTGACAAAGTTCATAATGCACCGCACCTACTTTCCTACTAATTCTGTTTTTCAGTGTTATTATCATAAATTCAGTTGTCGTAAAAACGCTCAATTCGGTCGCGAATCAAACCTGTTGAAAGGTGAAAGGGATTTATACTGGATACCATAAAAATCGGCGTTTTCTCTAACTCGTTGATCATGTTCGCTTCCTTCAAAAGTGTCGCAAAGTTTCTGTATTGAGCTGAATAATCTGTAATAACAGAATTGTGATTTTACGAAATTCTTCAGACCACCTTATAGCAAATTGCTTTGCAATAAAAGCTTGTACAGTTTTTGGAATAAACGTCATCTAAAATATTGTTATTAAAATGTTTAGAAAAATACCTGTGGATCCATATAGATAATCATTCGCGCTCTTGTCTTGTTGCGATTATCTTTCTGCAATATAATAATTGATTAAAACAACTAACGGCGGGTGTCAATTCAAATGTTAAGAAATTAATATGAAGTCTTGTAAGTCCTGGCGCTGGAGGAGAAAGCGGCAAACCAAATATAGAGGTTGCATCATCAGGAACACTAACTCCATTCATCTAATAGTAAATTTACCAAATACAATTCATACAATAATTGCTTGATTTTGTGATGAATTAAGATGATCAACTGCATATCCCGCCATTATATTTTCCCTCTAGATATTTTAAAATTATTTAAACTTACATCATCCAATGGCCAAGGTAAATTACTTTGCTGGCGTATAATTTGAAAAAAACTCGTAACTTGATGCACCTTACCACTTTGCTAGATAATAAAAATTTAAAAAAAAAATAACAATACCGATAAAAATGGTATCCATGTTGTATGTAAATCACTTTCTTGAACAAGACTAAGACATTTAAAAAGAGACACATTTAAATATCCTTCTATAACACAAAGAGCATTACCATCATTTAATAATTTCCACCTAAATAGTTATATGGAAAATTAAAAGACTCACATTAATTTATAATCCTTAAAAATTGCATTACACCATGTTTTATCTTTTGATATATCAGCACGTAAAACAGCTAATGCTCTTTGAGTATCATAATATTGCAATCTAAAAAAAGTTAATGTTAAATTATTTTTTTTTTACCTTAATTTATGCACTAAGGGATCATTGACCATAAATTCTAAAAATTCATGAAATCTTGCCATACTTTGATCATTATATAAATCTTCATTTGACAAATTTTCTATAAGAAAAAATTTTTTTTTTTTTTATATTTACCCATAAATATTAATTGAATATCAACCGGAAGTCTTAATGTTGACAATTTAGATTTTGAGTCATTAGTTTCATTCCTTATAGAAGGACTTGCTCCAAAATCAGCATTTTTATTTTTAATTGTATATATCAAACCTGGGAGTTCAGACAATGGATATACTAAACGCTGTAATGGCTCTCTACCCATATAACGTAAAAGATATTTATTTTTTTCTTCATTTGTTGAATTAGTCAGAAATTCTTCAAGTGAAATTTCTTCAAGTGTGTTTTCTTTAAATAATAATTTATTTTCATTTGAAGAATATTCACTTTTTGTTGGAAATGGACAAAGATTATATGGTTCAATCAAAACTCCGATACCAAGAGGATTCAAATAATTATTTATATCATATGATGATTTTTCAAATTTTATTTTTTCATTTTTTTTCGATTGTTGTAGAAAATTTTCTGGAATAAAGTTTGCTCTTATAGATGGAGTACGTCCCCATACTCTAGCTAATTCTATTGATGTTTTTCTATTAAATGATGATGTCCCAATAAGCCTTGTTTTTTGTTTCAAAAAATCAGGACGTCGTATAAAAGCAAAAATATTTAAAGAATTATTCTAAATGATCAAAGTAAAAAAAAGCCCTCCTTACATTCATCACTTCATCAATTAAACATAAAAGTTTAAGATAGGCATCATGTGCAGAAGTCATATACTCTTTTTTATTATATTCTTGCACCTATTATTTTTTAAAAATAGAAATTCTTACTTGAGAAAACAAATGATACATTTCATTTACTTTTTGATCTAATAATGAATTCATGTCTGAAATTGATTGAACCGATTTTTCAATCAAAGTCTAATAAAATTAAATTAATTTAAATAACGTACATTATTAACATCATTTTTATTATTATTACTATTATTAGTATTATTATTATTATTATTCTTAATAATAGATGGAGGTAGTGGTGGGGATGATGGATGATCATTCAATTGCTCGACATGTGACCAACTTGGGCATTTATATTTCAATGGTGGGATTCTATTGGCTGTGGGTTCTTGAGGGATAGAAACTAATACTGCTATTATTTGTGGATCACATTCAGTAATATGGGCAGGTAATGATCTGATTTGCCAATTTATGGCTGGCCCACTCTCAGATTCCTGATCTTGCTCATTAGAACTTGTGCAACGACTGTAAACGGCACATGAGGTTCTAGACATACTACTCGGTATTCGTGGTGATACTATTACAACTTCATTGTCCTCTAGAGTCTGCCGACAACAGTTGGAGAAGCTAAAAAAACGAGTATTAGACGTATCGGTAGGTGATGGATCTAACATGGAATTTGATTTGTAAATCTTAGCAAAATCAGAAACTATTAATGATTTACAGACAGGTATTGTCGTGACTCCCTTGCATCAAACAGTGAACCTGATACGTGTTGTCTATAGCTGTGCACTTTAGTGCTTTTTTTTTATTTGCTAATTTATTGGCATGGGTTGCCAGAAGAGCAAAAATGTTTTGATTGAGAGGATCGTCAAAAAGAATACAGAGAAAATAAATTATCAGGATCAATACACTCAAGAGATACGGCGGCAGTCTACTACAAACAACTCGTATACAAAAGCAAAAAAAATCGGAAGTAATGATATTCCAAGTTGCAGTCTAAGTAATCCAACTGATGCTGATGTGAAGAATTTTGAATCCGGAGAGTGTGAATTAATGATTGACGATATACCAACACAATGTAAATATGCAGTAATTAGTGGCATTACATCCCCGGAAGCTCAAAAGCTAAATATTCCAATTATAGCTTTGTGATATTTTTCTGTTCTAGTTTTGGTCTGGTACATGATATCGTCACTGGTTATATTTGGCATTAGAGGCGAGGTGTTAATTCACCATTGCCTGAAGGCCGATGTTAGTCGAAGAGAAACATTGGAATTTAATAATCAACTTTTGGCGGCACGAGAAATAGGGCAAGCGCCTCCTGTGACTGCGATAGGAGGATGCAGCTTTTTTTATATTTGTAAAGGTAGATCGTGAAAAAAATGTGCACTCATACATATTGAGTAATACATAGTTTTTTAATTTGTTCTTTGTACACTCCCGCTTTGTAAAGATTCTTGAAACTTTTTGAATATTATATAATTAGGCGAATTGACCTTCATGGCTGCTACACGAATAAATGCAAATGCAATGCTCATTATTGCTTTGCTCTATAAATTTGTTGATATTCTAAAAGCATTCTTTGGCACATCACCTCTAAATGAGCAATCAATTAGACGAAACTTCGTTCTAATATACGAAATAATTGATGGTAACAATTAAGTAATCTTAATACTTTTTCAGAAATAATTGATTTTGGATTTCCGCAAATCACAGAAATTGACGTATTAAGAAAGTACGTAACTCAAGGAGGAGCAAAAATTGATCTTATAGTAAGCTCACCTCGAAAGTTGATTATGCAAAAAGGGAAAAAAAGAGCTCAAAGCATTGACAGTTCAAGCTACTGGTGCTAATGCCTGGAGAGCAGAAGGAATTAAGTAAGAAAACCAACATGAAATAACGATAGATATCGAAAAAATGAGGTCTACTTGGATGTCGTTGAGTACATTAATGTTCAAGTCTCAAGACAGGGTAAATCTCACAGCATATTATTCACTATGTTTTTCTTCTGCAGGCCAAATATTGAATAATGATGTGATGGGAAAGGTTATTATTAAATGTCAGCTTTCAGGAATCCCAGACTGTAAATTCGGAATGAATGATAAAATTATTAATATTACTCCCGACCCAACAAACACGTAAATTAGAACAATACTATTTATTTTCAGCTCTGTTCAGAAACCAGTTTATAGTGTTGTGCTTGACGATGTTCGTTTTCATCAATGTGTAAGACTTTCTCGTATTGCACAAGATCGCACAATTACCTTCATTCCGCCCGATGGGACATTCGAGCTTATAACGTAATATTTAGAAAAAAATAAGATTTTTTTTCCAGATATAGAGTGACAGAAAATATACGGCTTCCTTTTCAAGTCCTCCCCAATATAATTGAACGCGGTCATAGTCGGGTTGAATATTCTATCAAAATCAAATCAATGTATCCAAAAACAGGAATAGCTACTAATGTTATAATTCAAATACCATGTCCCAAAACAGCAGCAAAAGCGGAAATTGTGACACCAAGTAATGTATCATTTTAATTATAAAAAATAGATTCGGGAAAAGCAAAATTTGAAGCAACACGTTCTATGATCATTTGGAGGCAAGTAGAGAAATAAATTTAAAAATTTTTTTATTTAAGAATCAAAAGATTTCCCGGAATGAGTCAAATGAATTTAAGAGCAACAGTTGAGCTAGCTGCATCTGTAAATGAACAAACTTGGGTCAAACCACCAATATGTCTTGATTTTCAAGTAATATATTTATAACTTTTTCAACGAAATTAGGTTCCAATGTTTACAGCCTCTGGATTATGTGTTCGTTTCTTACGTATATATGTAAGCTTATTTCTAAAAATTTTCTTTTCTAAGGAAAAATCAAATTATAAAACAATAAAATGGATTCGTTATATAACAAGGGCAGGACATTATCAGATCAGAATTTGACTAGTCATACTGCTATGGAAGAGAAAGATGGACCTTGTTTAAGAACAATTGTATGACTTTTTTTTTTTTTCTTCAAACGATTATTAGATTGATACTCAGAAATTAATATTTGACCCTATTGTCATCAATATTGCTGGAAAAATTGAGGAAGTTATTGAGAAATATGATTTAATAATAAAACAAGGAAATGATATATCTATAGAAGTCAGTATATTAAATGACTTAATTTTAAATAATATTTTTAATTAATATTTTTAATTAATGATTTTATTAAAATTCCTTTTTATAATTACTATTTTTATTTTATAATTATTAAATTTAATTTTTATTATTATTTTTTATATTACAATTAAGTATTTAGGTAGAAGGAAGAATAGGAGTTATTACAGATTTTGATAGAATACGTTTACCTCTGGAAGGCGAAGCAGTATTAGATCCACCGGTAAAAATTTAAAATATATATTTTTATTTAGTCTGATAATTTTCCATACAAATTTGAACCTGGATTAAATTTACATCAACATCAAAGATTATTATTTGCAATTAATAATGCAGTTAATATTCATGGTGATTCACCTATACCACCAAGAGGTTCCAAGTAAGGCCTTTTTTTTTTAAAATATTTTAGAGTATATTCTCGGGATTTAATACAATATCTTGATACTGAAGATCATATAATAGATGTTTCAGAAAGTTTATTCGAAAATATATCAATACCTGAACAGGATGATCCTTTGGCTACTAGATCAATTAGAGTCTCGTATAATTTACCAAAAATTGGATCAAAATCTAGAGAAATTATATGGTTTGTTTTTTTCTTTCAAAAATTTTTTACCAGGAAAAATCGTTGTCATAATTTAAATATTTATTCCGGTTATGATCCAGAAGATTTTAACGATTCTAGTTTTGTTGATTATCGTATTGCAATTAATGTAGAATATAAATGTATGTTATCAAAATTATATATTCTCAGTACCTCCTCTAAATATCAAAGATGCACAACTTAAAACGATACGGACTAGAAAGAGAATTAGTTATCCGTAAGAATTTTTTTTAAAATTAAATTTACAGCTTAAGAAATAAATATCGGTTGGATGTCTCTATGGTTGAACAAAAATCAGCCAAAGTAACCTTTTTTTTTTTTTTTCAATTTTTTTAAGGATCCTACTACCGCCCCCCAAACACAATATGAATTTGAAGTTGAAATAAATCCTTTGCAATTACTACTAGAAACAAAACGCAAGAAAGCAGGTCAACCACATAATTTATATAAAATTGTTAGAGGTAATTATAAACCATCATTAAATTTTAAAAAAAAGATTTTGTTGGAATTATGAGAGATTGTTGTTGTCTTTTACGCGCAACAACATCATCAAATGAAAGTACTTTATTTAAACCTTTTATAAAAGGTGGAATAGGAGGAGGAGGAGGAGGAGGTAATTCAGGTCATGAATTATTAAAAAGATCTCGAATAAGTAGTAAGTGTTTTTTTTTTATAATATTTTTTTTAGAATTAGCAAATTTAAAAGAATGTCAACAAGAAGTGAGTTATATTCAGTCAATCTTATTATTCAGAATATATCAATATATAAAATGTATATATCACCTGTAGTCCCATTAATAGGTGATTATTTATTTAGAGCAGTTGCAATCGATAGAAAAGCCATGGGTTGCAAATTATTAACAGAAGAAGATATTGAAGCCTCATATATAAAAAAAAGAGATAAAATGGAAGATGATTAAATTAATTTAAGAACATCACGTATAATAATATTCCATAATACTTCTATTGCAACTTCAATCATAATAAGATATATAACAATCCATTCAAGACGATGACCATGCTATTAAAAATATTTTTAAAATTAATTTTACCTGTATAGTTAATTCATCATTTAACATATCATATAAATCTTTAATTATATCCAATCTAAGAAAATTTTGAAAATAAAATTTTTTATTTTTTACCTTTGATTTAAAATTTCTACTCTTTTGGGAATTTCAAGATAACTTCTACAAGATGAATAATGATCTGCAAATTCATCAAACTCCCAAAATATATCAGGTGTATCTAATATATCTGTATGTAGATTTATATAAAATCGACTTGTAAATAATTCTCCAATTCTTCTACTAATATCTTCACGTGTTGCATTTATTTTTCCAGTTCTTGCAAGACTTTCTAAATTTATGTTTTAATATAAAAAGGATTTACCAGGAACACTTCTTGTACGATCTATAGTTTCATCGACATTACTTTCAAAAAATGCTAATTTAACACACTAAAGATTATGTACCTTATATACCTGAGCAAAAGCATAAGAATACGCTAATTTTTCAAAAATATCATCTGAAACTAAATGGATTGTATCCTGTTTTATTGCACGTGAATTCGCCCATATATAATGCATTTCATCATCTTCTTGTGTAGAAGAGCCTTTTAAAAAAGGTTGAATAAAATTTAAAATAATCTTGTAAACAAATAATAAATTATAAATAAACCTACAATTCTTTCTTCTTGCGTTAAATCCCAACCGACAATACAACCTTAAATATATTAAAAAAAAATATTGAAAATTCTACCAAATTTAAATAAAAAAATAATTTTATTATTAAAAGTTGTCGCAAAAATAACTTCACTGTAAGATGTTGTAAACCTTAAAAAAAATTTTTTAATATATGATATATCTTACGATAACTCTGAAGGATGAAAATGTCCACGTTTATAAGCTTCATTAATTTCCTCAAAATTCTATTTAAGACAAATTAAAAATTTATTAGCCATACACATTCTGTTGCACAGCAACAAGCCCATACACTCCCTTCTGGATCAATTTTAGCCTTCAAAATAAAATCACACGAATTTTTATACTTACACCTCGTTTTCTTGCAGTGGCTTGAATATCAGCTCGTTTCCTTGCTGCTCTTTGATTGCGTTTAAGATCAAGTTTCTGCATGATTATAAAATGTTTCAAGTCTTACTCCTTCATAATCTGCCTCAGCTGTAGTGCCGCGGTCTGCATATATGATTATAAGCAAATCTTGGTTTGGCTTACTACTAGCGCACAAAGCTGGCGATTGTATTTCAATCGTACGAGGACTAGATTGCATGGCGACGTAGGGTGCACAAGATTCGTGCATGTCCACAATTTTTAACGTTTGAATTCTCTTAATTGACAAAATAACCTGCGGCCAAAAGGCACTGACCCCTGAAAATTCATTATATGTCCTGAGAAGATGTCTGTTAATTTATGTATCGTGCTAAATTTCCTTCATTAAATATTTGCGTGACTCAAATCGACAGTTCTCTGGAGTGTCTGCTTTACGTATAAATACGTCGCAAAAAATAGGCGCTACAACTTTATTACTTTTGCATGCCTTTTTAAGCACTAAATACCACGGAATTATATTGGACAACATTTCTACTCCTCTTTGGCATTCTTGAGTTGTTTGCCTCCTCTTAGTAGACCAGTTCTTCTTGCCGCTATGAGACCAACTTTTTGTCCGGGAGGTGCATGACGACTGACGGTGGTTGGATGACCAACATGTTGATGGTTTCCTCCTCCGTGTGGATGATCAACAGGGTTCATTGCTACACCACGTACTCTTGGCCAGCAATTACGTTTAGCTTTATACTTGTGATATGCTGCACCTGCTTTGAGCAATGGCTTGTCAATCCGACCACCTCCAGCAACAACTCCGATGATCGCTCGTGATCTGATATTTATGTATTTCTCTATTGACTGATTACCTAGACAAGATAGTTTTGCGTGCACCTGAGGGTAATCTTAACCGTGTCTTCTTTCCATCTTCTGAATGTCCTATTATAGTTGCATACGTCCCCGAGGCTCTCGCCATCTTGCCTCTATCACCAGCTTTCTCTTCTATTGATGAAACAATAACTCCTTCTGGCATACGGCCCACAGGCAATATATTTCCAGGCGCTAATGTAGCCGTTTTGCCACAATGAATAAACTGCCCAGTGGCTAAACCCTCAACAGCAACCATTAGCTCATTATCTTGCTTATATTTGTATTGATTACGAAATGTAACACGAGCCAGTGGAGCTCCACGTCCAGGATCATGTATGATTTCTTTTACAAGCCCTCTTACGTATCCATGGCGCTCAGCATAATCCAAGGCACGCAATTTTGCCGGACCCTTGCGATGATGGCTATGTGATTTAAATACACTACCACGGCCTTTACGCTGTCCTGAAAAATTTTATTTAATATGTATTTGCTTATTACTTATTACATACCCCTGATAACTCGACCCATTTTACCTCCTGCTAACTAATTGCGGCTTCAGGTACAAAGAGGCTTCCCTTTAATGTATGTAAAGGTTGGGACAGATGGTTTATCGGGACAGGAATGTTATAATGTCCCATTAATAAATATTTGTTCAAGTTTATGACGTATTTCTGCTTTATGCAAATTTTCACCAATAAACAAGAATTTATTATTAAAATAATATTCATTATTTTTGAAATTCAATAAATCTTTAATATTAATATTCTTAACTGTATCTATAGTAAATAAATCATCAACACCTTGTAATGAATGTATTCCGCAAAGTCCCAAATCATTTATACAGACAAATAATCCTTTACATCTATGAAATATTATTATTATTATTATTTGAAATTTAAACAAACCTATAAATTTTTCCGCATTCTTTGTCCCAAAGTAAGTTTCCTATTAATTTATTGATTTTTTCTACAGAAAATAATTCAGTTGTAAACCAATTTTCTACATTATCAAAATTTGGATTTTGACTTTGTAATTTAATTTCTATTGAAACAAAACAGTTTTTAATAATATTTTCTTCATGTTTATTATCCTCTTGATTTTCTAAACCTTTTGGAATTATTTGAAAATCTTTTAAATTTAATATTTTATCCAATGACACCTTCCCATAATTACATCTAAAAATATATGTGAATCCTTTTTGGGAAATAGTTACCGTAAAATTTCTGCATTTGTATTAATTTTTTTTAAATGATTTTCAATTTCATTAATTTTTATTTTAGAATAATCATCATCACATTTATTTAGAATAATTACAGAGCCATAAATTATCTAATAAAATATTTAAAAAAAATTAATTACTTGTTTTTCAGCAATTTTTGAAATTTGATTATTTTTAAAATAACTAAAAAGAATATTTAAAAAAATACAATAATAATTACTTTTGTATATTTGTAACATCAATCATAGTTACAACACCATCTAAAAAAATCTTTGATTCAAGTTCTTGATCAACCCAAAATATTTCAATTATCTGATTTTTTTTTTTTTCAAAAAATATTAAATTACTTTAATAGGATCTGCAATACCAGCAGTTTCTACTAATACATAATCAAAATCATTCGGACGTTTTTTTAATATAGCATCTAATGTCCCAATTAATTCATCTTTAACAGAACAACATAAACCTTAAATATTTTTAAAATTTAAAAATTTAAATTTTTAAAATTAACAAACCTTCAGAGAATTCATTTTGAACAACAAGAATTTTATAACCATGATGATTATCTCTTAATATATAATTTAACATCGTTGTTTTTCCTGAACCTTAAAAGTCTTTTAAAAAAAAAATTATTACCTAAGAATCCTGTCAAAACTGTAAGCGGGATCGGCATAATCGTGGTCCTTTTAACAGATTAAATTGCGCTGATGTTAAAACAAATCATTAAACAATTTAATTTTAAAAATAGACGATTTTATTCATCATTAGAAAAAACTTTAATTAAAGAGAATGATTTGTTATTTAAGAATAATTATTTATTCAAAGATAGTACACACAATAATAAGAGGCCTACTTATTTAGACTATCAAGCAACAACACCATTAGATCCAAGAGTATTAGATACAATGATGCCATTTATGATCGATATGTATGGTAATCCACATTCACGTTCACATAGTTTTGGATGGGAAGCAGAACATTTTGTCGAAAGAGCACGTGAAGAAGTTGCTAATTTGATTAACGCCAAATCGAAAGAAATCATATTTACTTCTGGTGCAACAGAATCAAATAATCTTGTTATTAAAGGAATTGCTGAATTTTATAAAAATAAAAATCATATAATTACAACTCAAATTGAACATAAATGTGTATTAGCTAGTTGCAGAGATGTTCAAGATAAACATAATTGGCATATAACTTATCTTCCTGTTAATTCTGAAGGATTAATTAATATAGAAGAAGTAAGCTCTTAATTTTTTAATTTTTTTTTCCAAAACTTTTTTTAGTTAGAAAATTCTATAACACCCGAAACTGCATTAATTTCGATAATTGCAGTTAATAATGAAATTGGAGTCATACAACCATTGAATAAAATTGGAGAAATTTGTCAAAAGCATAGGATACTTTTTCACACAGATGCAGCACAAGCTTGTGGTAAAATTCAAATTGATGTTATAAAATCAAATATTGATTTAATGTCAATTTCGGGACATAAAATCTATGGTCCCAAAGGTATTGGTGCATTATATATTAAAAATACAAAGCCAAGAATAAGATTACATCCATTAATTTCTGGAGGAGGTAATAAAAAAAAAAATTTTTTTTTTGTTTAATTTAGGCCAAGAGAGGGGTATACGTAGTGGTACACTTCCAACATCACAAGTTGTTGGATTAGGAGCTGCATGTAATATAGCAAAGAATGAATTAATAAGAGATCAAAATCATGTTAAAATGTTGGAAAAAAGGTTTGAGAATATTATGAAATTATATATTTAATAGATTATATAATAATTTAATCAAACGTTTACCTCACATTAATTTGAATGGATCATATGAGCAACGGTATGTCAATTTTTATTTTTTAATTTATTTTTTTCAATCTATTAATTTTTATCATTTATTTTTATTATACATTATTTAAATTCCAATTATTATTTTTATTATATTAATTAACATAATTAAAATAGTTTCAATTATGTAAATTATTTTAAATAATTAAAATAATTTTTTTTAAAACTTAATTATTATTTATTAATTTATAGAATAATAATAAAATATAAATTGTATAAATTTTTTTTTAAGATATCATGGTAATTTAAATTTAAGTTTTGAAGCTGTTGAAGGAGAATCATTATTAATGTCTCTTGATAAAGTAGCACTTAGTAGTGGATCAGCATGTACATCAGCATCTCTTGAACCTTCATATGTTTTAAGAGCAATCGGTGTTGGTGAAGATCTTGCCCATACATCTCTTCGTTTTGGATTTGGACGATTTACAACAATTAATGAAGTAATGTTATTATTATTTTTATAATTATTTATTATTATAATTATTATATTTATTATTATAATTATTATTATATTTATTATATTTATTATTATATTTATTATTATAATTATTATTATAATTATTATTATATTTATTATTATAATTATTATTATATTTATTATTATAATTATTATTATATTTATTATCACTGCTATCTTTTTTAGGTTGATGAATGTGTAGAGAGTGTTGCAACTAATGTTGAACGTTTAAGAAATATGTCACCATTATGGGAATATAGAACGGGAGGAAAAAAAAAAAAAAAAAAAAAATCAGGGTTAGTGATCAAAATTCATCATCTCTTCTGTTTCGGATTTCTTTTCTAAAATATTGATGTGATAATTATCAAAACTAACGTGCATCTTCTTCATCACTATCATGTTGATAATTACATTCTCTTTCTTGAATATTATTTTCTCTATCTTCAGTTGTTACTATATCATCATTCATTTTATATTCTTCTGATTCATTTTTTGGCAAGACATTATTTGTAGGATCATTTGGGTCATCAATTTTATGTTTATGTCGGTGTTTTTTCTTTTTCTGAATTTATCGAAAAAAATATAATAAATACCTTTTTCCTTTCTTCTCCATTTTCTCCTTCATGACGTTTCCTATGTTTTTTTTTACGTTCTGAGCGATCTTTAGAGCGATGATGTTTTTGACTTTTTAAGATTTCTTCATCTGGCATTACTGATTAATTAAAATCTTTTTTGAACTTTAACTTACAGTTATCATATCCAAGCTCGCCATCATGAACCTCTCCTTCAACAACAAAGTTTTTATCCGCAATACGTGCCGCTGACCGTGATGCTTTTAACCCCATTCTATATAACATTAGAAAATGTATTACACTGACCTATCAACTTCTCGTCTTGAAGGAAGAGATCTAGCAATATCTTCCGCTTCTTCTCTCAAATGATCTGCAAGTTGTCTTTGTTTAGCTGAATCAGCATTTACCATCTGATAAATACAAAACATCATAATATGATACTTACGTTTTCCTGTAATGTCTTCTCAGCCTCTTGTTTTTGACGTAATTCTTCATTCATGGCCCGCAGTGATTCTATTTCAGCTTTTTTCTGTTGCCATTCTGTTTCTACTCTTGGAAGTGTTGAATTCAATCCATTCGCAAGTACAATGCCGACCTGTCTGATAATAGGATTTGAAAGACGCTTTTCTGTACATACTCTTTTATTGCAACAAGAACATCGATAGATGGTAGATATTCAATGTCTTCTGGTGGTAACGCTGGACCCCCAAAATCGGTTTGCCATGCTCTATACAAATCTTCTCTTCTTGCTTCACGAGGTGGATAAGCATGCGCTGTATGTGAAACAATTCAAATACTTTTTCATCACCTTACACGTTATTATATGCTCTTTTAAGATAATCAGCTCACTGGATGAAGCTGGAGCAAAAGCTTGCAAAAGTCTAATATTTAATGCATGCAATTCTTCTACTACTTTGCATTCTAGAATCCAAGTTTTTACACGAGCAGGATCCTGTCAAATCGCAAAATTGTAGGAATACTTACCGAAATGTATTGCTCATTTTGCATTTCCGTCATGATGGCATTTTCAATAGTACGTGCAAGGTTATGTCGAAAGAGGACAGAATTTGGCCATTTAGCACAAGCTGTTTCTAGAATGGTAACTCCCTCTCTAAATCTCTGCAATAAATATTATTTTCTTCAAAGAGCTCACGCAGCTATCGAAAAATAATCGGCCTAATTGTACATGTAGAGGCTTGAGAAGGGGACGCACGGCAAGTGCTGCTAGATAATGTTTCAAAGCTTTCGCTACTTTTAATGTATCTAACTTTGTCACATCCCGACCTATTAATAATTTTAAATATTATAAATATAAAATTACCAGGGATAACGGCGGGATTTTCTATCATTGATTGCGACAGATACATGAGTCCCAGATTGCGATGTGTTGTTGCTTCCATCATGAGATACTTTTCACCAATCGATGACGAACTCCCACAATTTTTTTCTGCACTTGCGTCAATTTTTGTCGGCCGGTTTGCATTTTTGCAAACATCCAGTAGACTTAAAAAAGCATCTCCAGCAGGTGCCTCAAAGAAGTAAATAAGCCATTGAAAAAACTAACCATAAAATTCTGCTCTGCCATAAGAACTGCAAGTCCATTTGCTGCATACCAAAAGTTGAGATCTACTTTTAATGCAATCTTGTAATGTTTTCCGGCACTTGAAAAAAATGATAGAACTTCATTATCAGTCAAACATTTTGTTTTACGAAATGCTCTGATAAAGATAATCCCCAATTAGAGCTTACTTTCGGCCTAATTCATGATAGATTCTCGCTAAAAAACAATGTGCGAAACTGCTGTTATCATCTTAGCAAAAAACTTAGGTTTATTTGAAAACTAACTTTGATTTATTGCTTGTTCAACTATTTGTAATGCCTTTTTCCATCTACCTTGTCTTCTATAAATTTCTGCCTTTATTTTCAATTATAATTGTCAAAATTTAATTACCAATATGAATGTTAGATTACGTGAATTAATTTGATGAACCATAGCTTGTTCACAATGACTTTTTGCAGCTCTCAAATCTGAACGATTTATTGATAGCCAACAACGTCTATGCCAAGGAGATTCAAAAGCTGGGACTTCCGCTGAAAAAAATATTACAGAAAAGCAAGATTTACTTTACCATTAAGCTGCTTATACGCTGCAACGGCTTCTCGATGAAAACTTTGATATTCAAGTGCTAATGCGTAATTGAAACTCACAGTAACCTGTATTAGAAAGTATCAATGAACGTTTTCTCAATAGAGAGACCTTTTGTGCCTTTAGCCAGACAACTTCTTCTTCCAATATTTCATTACTTTGACTAATACGATTATCAAGTTCTTCTTGACAAGCACGAAAAAGTTGACTTGCTGAAAAATTAACAAATTATTAATTAACTTCAAAAGCAGATTTTTACAATACAAGAATTCGCAAATGATCATCAAAAGAATTAATATTATTCACGAATTTTAAATGTTAGAAAAAAATATTAATTTGAATGTTCACATGATTTTTGAGACAAACGTATTTGATTTACCTTTGTGATATTCACGCATATATGAACAAAATACTCCTAGATTATTAACAAGTTCAATAACAAAAAATTCTTGAGGAATTTTCCCTGTTTCTAAATTAACTTCAAGCAAATTTTCTAATGCTAATTTTAAATCTTTCAATAGCCATGATTGACCGCGACCCAATTGTAAAGTTTCAGCTCGAATCTATATTAATATTTTAATTATTTTACTCACGCATAATAATAATGCTTCTTTATCTTCTGGATTGTTTTCTAATACTCCTCGAATACATTGTGATGAAAGTGCCTAGTCAGTAATCTATGTCATAAACAACATACAATATATGCCTCCCCTTCCGCCATATACTTCTGATGCATATCGTAAAAAAAGTGTAAACCCATACCTCTCTTTTACTACATGCGTCATTTAACGCTGAGTTACGTTCTCCCTTCCGATTAGTAGCCGTTTCTTTTGTTACTGCGTTCAGCGCTTCTTCACCAAGAATCAGACAAGTGTAGCTTAAGATCTTGAGAACGTCCGAATTTGTTGGGCATAGGCGTAGGAGAACCTGTTGAAAGTCATGCAGTTGCGCAAGAAGTTATTACTTGTAGATGCTTTTCGGCCTCCTTTGAGTTTTTCAGAGATAAGCATGTTTGGGCAAGGCAAAATCTTGCGGATCTGAAAGCGCAAAACTGTTGCAATCATTTTGCTATAATTTTCCATGATTAAATCATTTCTTACAACCAGCGATGATCACTCCGCAAACTTTGCACATAGTCATTTGCCGCTCCATTTAAGTCGCCTCGAGTATGTCTCACTCTGCCTTTTTGAAACCTGTGATGAGTAAGTGCTGCGCCCCGTCATTCATACTAATTTTAATGCACTCACCACCATTCCGCAACTACACTTCTCCCTGCACCTGCGAGAACATCCTCGCATCGCATCAGAAGGCGGTCCACAACTTCACTCTTTTCTACATTTTTTGATATGAATACCATAACTAACCACCCATGAAAGCTGCATTGCTTAAACCTAACAAAACCAAAGCATGATTTGGATTTTTATTGTAAGCTGATGTAAGATACTCAAGAGACTTTTCTAAACATTTCTGACAAAAATATAATGGCTCATGTTGTAATTAAACACCTTAAGAATTGTTATTGAGTCAGCATCATCATCTTTTTTCAATCCTGCCGTCAGCCCTGATACTTGTTGGATTGCGCTTAATCCCACTAGTGCATCTGAATTATCTGACTCCAACTCTAATACGCGTTGAAAGGCTTTTTCTGCCTTATCATAATAGCCAAGATGGAAATGACATAAACCTATGAGCAATAGACATAAAGTCGGCTAATTCACCAATTGCTAGTCGCAGATAGACTGGACCCTCTGGGCAAGAGTGCAAAACGGCTGCGTAAAGCTTTAATGCCGGTAAAAATCGACGCGCTGCATAATTAGCCGCTGCCAAACCTAGCTTGGCTAGAATTGAATCGGACTGAGACGACAGAACTGCACGGAACGTATTGAACGCGCAAGATAAGGCAGAAACTCGTTTAGGTTCAGCCTCTATTGCTGAAAAAAAAGATGCACAATATTAATTAAAGCTGCATTGTTGCAAAAGTAACAAAAACTCTTTTGCAAATTCTTACAGCAGAATCGCGCCAAATAAAGATATGCGTAGCACAAGAGCGGTGATAATGTCTGACGACTTTGTGAGTCAAGTCTTTCTGTGAATTTCTTCTGTGCCTCAGAATGTGCAACTTGCTGTGGGACTAAGCTAGCTTTTGCCCCCCCCGCAGCAAGCAGAGGTACCGCTGATGTTGATGGTGAGGTTGACAACATCAATCGTGCAGCCGCTACCAATTGTGCGCCTTTTCCAGCAACAGCACCTCCTGCGGATGTTGGAGTGCTGGCTAGAGCAGAGTTGAGTATGACCTCAGCGCGTTTCAGAAGTTCTTCTGCACTGCGAATACATGATTCAACATCCGTAGGTTTCGCTCCAGCAGTGGGGCTCCCAACATTACCACCAGACGGTGCAACGGGTGCTGCTGTGAACACTTTGTAGATATGAAATGCAGCAAGAGTAACACAAATGTCCACGCGCTGAAAGCTTCTGGACTGATCTTGAATAGTTGAGGTATCAGTTGTGGCTGAAGTTGTCACATCTACAGCTCGAGTCATCAGTGCCTCAAAATCTTCAAAGAGTCGAAGCCTTCAGAATGAAATAGGTTCACATGCATGCACATTTGTTTAAGTTATTTGACAAACCTGTAATATTCCAAAGCTACAGCTTTCCATGCGGCAGGCTGGCAATTTTCTTGTTCAAGTAGATTGATGATCTGGCAGGCATATCATTTAAAATATTGATACCTCTAAACATCTTCCAGGTAATTCATTAATATTCATCAATATAGGATCCTTTTTTTCGCCGCCACCTCTCCATAAGGGTATGGTGTGTGCCATCCCTACGAATTGGGGTAGGTGACTAATAAGTTTACAGGCTGACCATCTGTTTCATAGGAATGGACCTATCATCATGATTCCATCGAGTCAGACTCAAACCGATCTACCAGATATACTACGTTTATTGATTGTTACAGATAATCACTTAGGATACAAAGAAAGAGACACTATAAGAGGAAATGATTCATTTGAAGTTTTTGAAGAGATATTGCAGCTCGCAGTATGTTCAAATGTTGATGCGATTATACATCTTGGTGATTTATTTGACCATGCTAAACCCTCTCGATCTACATTGTAAGTTATTAAAGAATATTTAACTTTTAAATTATCAATTTAATAAAATACTTATTTTTATATTCATTATTTTTCAATAATATTATTATTAAATAAATTTTTAATATATTTAATAATTATTTATTCGATAATTTAATTATTAAATAAATTTTTAATATATTTAATAATTTTTTATTAAATAAATTTTTAATGTACTTAATAATTATTGATTCTATTAATAATTTATTATTATTTCTTTATTTAATTCTTTAAATTATTTTATAAAATGTTTTTCGTTTTATCAAAAACCTCTAAAAATAAATTGAATCATTTAATTTTTTTCTTATATTTTATTTATTATTATTTTTATTTATTATTATTATTATTATTTTTATTATTATTATTTTAATTTTATTTATTATTATTTTAATTTTATTTATTATTATTGTTTTTTATTTTTATTTATTATGTTGAATGATTGAAATAATATTAATTCTGTTTTATTTGATAATAATAAAATTTATTTCTAAATAATAAAATCAAATAAATTAATTCTATTTTTAAATTAACAATTTGATTAAATTAATTTTGCTTTTTATTAGATATAAGACAATGAATCTTCTTAAAAAATATTGCCATAGTAATGAAAGTAATTTAAATTTTAAAATTTTAAATGAAGAAACAAGACAAAAAATATTTAAATATGAAATAGCAAATTTCGAGCAACCTGGAGTAACAATATCATTACCAATATTTGGTATACATGGAAATCATGGTACAATTTATTTTATCATAAATCATCTTATCATTTTTTTGATTAAATTTTATATTTAATTTATAATAATTTATATATAACTTTATTTTATATTTTTTTTTTAATTTTTTAGATGATCCCGGAGAAGATGCATTTCTTTGTCCAATTGATATTCTTGAAGCCGCTAATTTGGTAATTATAAATTTTAAGAATATTAATAAAAAAAAAAAAAAAAGTATAATTGAATTTTATATTATATTTATAAATAAATTATTTACAGATAACATATTATGGTTGGACAGAAAATTTAGATGATGTTAAAATAAATCCGCTATTAATACAAAAAGGACGTACAAAAGTAAATAAAATTAATTTAAATTATGAACCAGATTGCATTGTATGGATTGGGAAATATTAGAGATGAACGTTTACATAGAGCATTTCTTTCGGAAAAAATAAAATTTGAGAAACCAGAATTTGGTAGACAAGAACAATATTTTAATTTAATGACTATACATCAAAATAGGTATATATAAAAATTAATTGATGATTTTTAGATATAAAGGACAATTTGGTGGAGTCCCAAATAAAAATTGTATACATGAACATATGTTACCAAAATTTTTAGATCTAGTATTATGGGTAAAAAAAAAATTAAAAAAAATAAAATTATAATCTATAGGGTCATGAACATGATTGTATATTAAATCCTACAGAATCAATACAAGTAAATAAACATATTTAAAATTATTTAATAAAAAATAATTATAAAAAAAAAATATAAAAATAATAAATATAAAAATAAATAATATTAATAAATGTATAATATATAAAAAATTTTTCATTAAATATGTTTTAAATATATAAAGGCAGATTTTCATATACTACAACCTGGTTCTTCAATTGCAACATCTTTATCACCCGGTGAAGCATTATCTAAGCATGTTGTTTTATTAGAAATTATGGGAGAAAGTTTTAGATCTACATTTTTACCTCTTAGGAATATTCGTCCATTATATATAAAAGAAGTAAGATAAAAAAAAAAATTTATTTAATTTTTTTTTTTATTTTAATATATAATCAAGTTTAGGTTATTTTATCACAAAGTTTAACGGGTAATTCAGAAGATATGATTTCTCAATTATTAAAAAAGGTGAAAAATAATTAATTATTTTATTCATTAATTTATTTGAACAATAATAATTCTAAAATATTAATTAAACTTATATATTGATATAAAATATTAAAAAAAAAAAATTTGATGAGTATAAAAAAAAAAATAAATTATTAAAAAATTAATATTTTTTTTATAAAATTAATATTTTTTTTATAAAATTAATATTTTTTTTATAAAATTAATATTTTTTTTATAAAATTAATATTTTTTTTATTTATAAAATTAATATTTTTTTTTTTATTAAATTTTTAATAACTAGGAAGTTGATAAATTAATCGATACAGCTAAAGAGGAATGGAAAGAACATATAATACAATGGGAATATGATATGACAAATAAATATTTTCCTGGTATGGGTTTATCTTCTGAAAATATAAATCCATTATTGAAATGGATTAATAATACAAATATATTATCTACAAATAATTATGAAACACCATTACCATCAATATCGTAAGACAATTAATTATTTTTATATTTTTAAAAAGTTTAAAAGTAGAACATACAGGATTTGAACCAATACATGGACAACGTTTTGGTTGTCAATTTGTTAATAAAGTTTCAAATCCTGATGATTTATTAAATTTTTTTAAACGTCGTAAATTTGATATTAATTCATCTGTTGTGACGTAAGATTTTTTATTTAAAAAAATTTTTTTAAAGAACAATAAAAAATGCTTCTATTCCTGACCTTGAAATAATTACAGCAATAGATATTGGTGAAGAAGTTCAAGATTTAGTGAGTTAATTTTTTTTTTTTTAAAATAGATTTATAAATATCTTGATGAAGGTGGTACATTAGAATTATTACCAGAAAATGATATGAATATTGCTGTTCAAGATTATGTACATAAATTTGTAAGTTATTAAAAAATTTCAGAAATTTTTTTAATCTATAAAATTATTAGGAAATGGCAGCTATAGAACGTTTAGTTGAAAATAAAGTTAATAAAACTACAATTGAAATAAAGTAAAATTAAATTAATTTATTATTTTTAAAAGAAAAAAAGGAATGAATTATAAAAATATTGATGATGCTAGACCTTTAATTTCTCAAATTGCAAAAGAGCTAAAATTATTAAGTATGAATATTACAGATGATAAAACTATTGAAGGTAATTAATTTTTATTATTAAAAAAAAAAAGTTAGATCAGATAATTCTGAAATTAAATTTGCTGAATTAAACGAATCACCAAAATTTTTAATGGAAAAAAAAAATGAATTAGATTTAGAATCAAAAAAAAAAAAACGTTCTAAAGATTCACCGTTAAATAATTCAAAGAAAAAATCTAAAATTTTATCGACACAAAATTTTGATAATTCAAATTTTATTTCTACAACATCAAAAACTTCAATATCATCAATTCTGGCTAATTTAGTAGGTAGTCTCTCTCTTCTTCAATATTTAAGAAAAATAAAAAAAAAGAATCAACTCAATTAACAAATACTTTAATTGTACCTCAGCATTCAACTGCAGGTAACTTAAAATTTTAAATTTTCTATCAAAACATAGATTCACTTTTGGAGGTTTTTGATTCAGACGAAGAAATAAATAACAATTTGCCATCTTCAACCAAAGTTCTTATGTCCGAAGAAAAAATAACCGCAAATACTCCTTCACCAGAATCTAATACAACCAAATTAATTTCAACGCGTTAGTAAAATAATAATTTATAATTTTTTTTCAGAAAATTTTATTAGTTCAAGAAATCGTCAATCTGATATACAAAATCACAATGATGACGATGATGATATAGATGATCTTATTGATAGCTTAGAAGTTTATTGTAATAAAAATACGGTGAGTTATTTTATATAAAAATGATTATTATTTCCCAGCCAAAAAAAACAAGACATTTTGAAAGAATTTAATTATAATAATTTTTCATGTTATTTGTTTATTGGGACTTTTAAGACACTACATTATCAAGCAACCTGGCAATCAGGGACTTTTCTGTCCCATTCTGATTGCAGATAAAAATAATACCAGGCCCTCCTGTGGAAGCTAAACCATGAAGCGTCAAGAGAGTAAGTTGATAATTATCACCACATACTTCTTTTAAGCTGTATCATCTAGTCGAAGGAAGAGTCGCAAGGAGTATTTCAATGCTCCGTCTTCCCGACGTCGTATGATTATGTCTTCACCATTGTCAAAAGACCTTGCTCTTAAACACGGCGTAAGAAAGTGCATTTGGTTCTTATTATTGTAGATTCGGTCGTTACCCATACGACGTGGAGATGAAGTTATGATAGTACGTGGACATCATCACGATCGAGAGGGTCGAGTTATAAGTGTTATTCGAAAGAAATGGGCCATACATGTTGAACGGGTTACACGAGATAAGGCTAATGGTAGGCTACAGTTTCTGATCATCCTTAAAATAAAACTCTTCTCATCATGACCATTATATTTTATAGGTGAAAGCGTAAATATAGGCATAGCCCCCTCAAAGGTCGTTATCACAAAAATAAAGCTTGATAAGGATAGAAAAAACTTAATCGAACGCAAGGCGAAAGGAACCGCACAAAGTAAAGCTCGAATGATAGCTTCAATAGATTGATCGTAATCAGATAGCTTACAGACTATTTATAGAAGTGTACCTGCAATATTTTAATCTGTTATGCGAAAAAAGTTCTCAAATGCTTGTGGATGTTTTTCGAGAACTCAAAAACAAATATCAATTAAAACTCGAGCCAAAATTCTTTCCTCTCACAAATTAGTATTTACGACCTCAGAGCTTACAAACAGAGATGTTTTTGTTCAATCTAGGTTGCCAGAAGTCGACGTAAGACTTTTTTTTCTAATACTTATTTAGCAAGATGAGCGACTTGGATGGTGCCCTCAAATGATTGAACTTTTACATGGATCAATTTCAGGCGATACAATTATTTCTACCCTACAAACAGCTATTAGAAAGTTAGTCTAATATTATTAATTAATATAATTATTGATTATTATTATTATTATTATTATTATTATTTTTTAATCAATTATCATGTTGTGTTTTTTTATTTGCTTCTATCAATATTTTATTATTTTTCTTATTTTAATTATTTTTAGTTGATTTTTATTTTTATCATTATTATTTATTTATTTTTTTTTATTCTATGTTTTAAAATATTACTAGGGGGGTACCCGATGCCCTTAAACATGATGTATTGATGAAAGCACAAGATGCAGATAAACTCATGCAAGAAAAGCCATCTCTCTATTCGGATAAATTACATCTTACTTTTGGAGTAAGTTATTTTTTTTGAAACATAATCGCTGTCCCAAATAATTATAGACTCGAATCCCAAATGTATTTGATAATAGAGTACCAACATTTTCTGGTAAGAAACATTTAGTAATAAATTTTGCAGGCGGGTTTCTCGGTGTTGAAGAAGAAATAATTGGTTCACCTTTAGATATTGATCAATTGGAAGTATGTATACAATAATAATAATAATAATAATAATAAAATAATAAAAATGTATTTTAGGTGGATTTTGGTTTTGACGTTAGTCGTTCTGAGATTAGTTGGACAGATATCAGTTCTATGATGTTAAGTCAAACGGCAGGGAGTCAGCCGAATGGTAATATACTTTGATCTATATTTGTTTTTTTGTTTTTCAGAATCTGAATCGTATGCCGGAGACTTTATTGAATCAAGGAATTATCAATATCTTGCATCTCATGATTTCAATGCACTGAATTACAATATTTATAAACAACAGCCATTTCCGAATAGAAGGCAACACACATGTTAGTTTGAATCTTAAAAAAATTTAATATAGCTGCTGAGAGAAGAACTCAGTTGCCGAGTGACAAATCTGACGTATCATTGAAAAATGCGGTCTCAAAAGTATGTTGTCTTGATTATTCGTGAAGCATTCAGACTCAATATTTACAAAAATCTCCTTCGTCTGACTTCAGTGAATATCGGATGCATTTTGAAAGAGAAGAAGTGAGCCGTAAAGGTATTTTGTTAATTTATAAAATGATTATTTTAAGGGAGTACAGACACAGTCAAGGATGTAAATAAGTTAGAAAATGTAACTCATCTTCAACAATTACTTTCAAAATCCGGTTTAATAGTGAGAATAAAAATTTAATTTTAACAATTAGGCTGCTAAACGACTTCTTTGGTGCTTTAGTGTTGCTTATCATGAAATTGAATTTTTTCCGCTTTTACCGAATCTTATATGCGTTTGCCTTTTATATTTAAATGAAAGAGAATGTTTTTATTTATTATCGGCAATTTTTGAATACGCAAAAAAAAAAGGTGATTTTCATCGTCCATTTATAACTATTAAAAGAAGTGATTTCATACGGTAAGAGAAAAAACTTCAATAAGAATATGCTTAGACATGTTAAATTAGTTGTATCAATATCGCTTAAACATATGAATAAATTAGTTCAGCATTTGATTGCCATAGGAGTAAGTATAAAAAATTTTTTTTAGAGGTTACCTATTAGATAGATTTAGCAGCATGGTTTGCTCGTAATCTTTCAGATGGGTTAGCACGAGCTGTACCCTTTAATGTAAGATATTTTAATTATATATCATATAGATGTTATTACGAATATACACAGCCTTTTTTTTTGGTCAGTTTATTTTTAAAATTACAATTTCTTAGAAGGCGCAAAAGTTTTTCAACGTTTTAGTTTGGCATTATTAAAAGTAGCTGAAAAAAAATTACTTCTTTGTATAACAGCAGAAGAGGCATTAGAAATCTTACATGGTCCAAGTAATATTTTATTTTTTATTTTTAATTTTAGAACATGGAACTGTTGATGAATTGAATGCTCTAACTAAAGCGGCTTATCGACTTTCAATCCATTTTACAGATAATTCTATCGCGTATGTTTAAAGTCAAAATATATTTTTCACAGAACTTATTCTTCTCATGATATTCCTACACCATATTTAACGGGTGTTAGATTACAACGTTTATATCGTCCAAGGTTAATGCAAACTTCTAATATTCTAAAAGATTCAGAGGTAAATAAAAAATAAAAGTACATATTCAGTGGGAGTATATATGGAGCTGGATTCCGCACAAATCAAGAATACTTGTAAGTCTATTTATACATAATTTTATCAAATAGGATCCATGTATTTGTTGGAAGAGTGATAGAGATGGTATTTCTCAACTAGCCTTAGAAAAAAAAATACGCGAACATCATGAAAGACCCCTCATTTTTCTGATACATACATACGCTAATGAAGTAAGAATATGTAAAAAAAATGTATTAAAAGTATTTAAATAATATATTTGATTAAAAAAAAAATATTATTAAAATTAAAATATTTTTAATAATATAAAAAATATATATTTTAAATATTTATAGGTAATTGGTGGATATTGTTCAAGTTCATTTGCTTTTACAAAAAATTTTAGTCAAAGTAAGATTTTTGAAAATATTTTTATTTT
>JAPYZD010000921.1:29398-56415 GCA_030522725.1 Ichneumoninae sp. B BG-2022a
TTTTTTTTTTTTTTTTTTTTTTTTTTTTTTTTTTTTTTTTTTTTTTTTTTTTTTTTTTTTTTTTTTTTTTTTTTTTTTTATTTTTTTTTTTTTTTTATTCAGATAGATCAAGATTTTATATTAATCGGAGAGTAAGAGAAAAACTAAAATTATATTTTTTTAAGAAATGCTCTGATGATTGAAAGTGAAATAATACGTGGTCATTCACAAGCTTCAAATGCTTTTGATAATCCAAAACTCGCAGGAGATTCACAAGGCGATTTTTTAATTAAATTAATGGAAGTATGGATTCTAAAATAACCAGTGTTTTTTTTGGGTTTTTTTTTAATACAGTAGTGAACCTTAAATCCTTTTGAAGGATATGTCTGGAGAATCTTTCAGGTATGAAAGTCAATTTGATAAAATTTTTTATTTAGAAATTCTCCTCCTTCATCTCCAGCTAGAGGACGACGTCAAAGAATAAGTATTACAGAAAAAAATAAACGAGCAAAAGAAGTTCGTCATGAAGATAATAATGAACTTTCTGAACCTATCCCAGCTTATACCTCAACTTTAATACCGAATGAATTGAGTAAGGAAAACATACTTAAAATATTTTAAGGCCAACCTCGTTCTTCAACAAGTTTTTTTGAAGGTGAGAAAAAAAAAATTTTAATTATTATAATTAAGGAGAAATTTATTCTAGAAATTTATTTCCTGTTCCAAAAAATTTAATTAATACACTTTCTATAACAGAGGTATTTTTTTTTTTTTTTTTTTTATTTCAGGCTATTGCTAAATGTAAAAGAAATCAACGTTGGTTATTAGTAAATGTACAACAAGTTGATTCATTTCAATCACAAAGATTAACACGTGATGTTTGGAATTCTGAGACAGTACAACAAGTTTTATCATCCAATTTTGATTTTTGGCAAAGGGACATTTCTGAGCCTGAAGGTGCTGAATTTTGTGCACTTTATAAGGTATTATTAATTAACAAAAACTAAATTTCTAATAAAAAATAATTATTTTTTTTTTTTAAAATGAATTTCTTCAATTAATTTTTAAAATCATTTAGGTTGAAAAATGCCCTTATATATGTGTAATTGATTGTTTTACTGGACGTAACATTAAACAGTGGGATATAATCAAACTCCAGGATGAATACGCAGCAGCTTCTGAATGTTAGTTTTTTAATGACAAAAATTAATTTATTGGTTTAAATTATATTAATTTTAATTTTATTAATTTTAATTTTATTAATTTTAATTTCATTAATTTAAATTATATTAATTTTAATTTCATTAATTTTAATTTTATTAATTTAAATTATATTAATTTTAATTTCATTAATTTTAATTTTATTAATTTATAATTTTATTAATTTTTGATAATTATGTTATTTTTTAGTTATGGATTTTGTTGAATCCCCAAAATCTGGACCTGTCATAAAATCGGTTACAGAAAGATCAGAGAAAGAATTAAAACCTATTTGTGATACTATATCAATTAATAGTCACGATTCACTAACATCAAATGAATGTGAAATTATCAGAAGTAATTCCCAAAATTTTGATGAAATTAAAGAAAAGAATAATGACAAGATTGATGAGGAGGGAGTCATCATTTCATCTGATACGTATAAAGGGATAAATACTTTATTAAAACAATTGCATGCTGAAAGACAAGCCAGAAAATTATAATACAACAATAAATTAATTTATATTGTGACTAGACATTTTATTTGAAGGGCTTTTGTTTAAAAAAATATAATTAGATCTTTATTCAAGTCAAAACATATATTTAACATTATTGCTAAGGTCTCTGAATTTATAAAATAAAATCTTATTTTTGTAAATCTGACCTGAAGTATTCATGCTGCATTGCTTGTCGTGCAGAAATACGACTGTTTGGGTCATATTGAAGCATTTTCTGTAACAAGTAAAACTTCTATTACTTAACTGATATTAGATCAACTCCTAAAGGATCTAAATTTGGGACTATGGAAGACCACGTTTGTGCTTTATAAATTGGGAAATCAGCCTTTAATGTTTTTTTGATTAAAACCTTACTTTGTATTCCGGTAATTCAATCATTTGAGGCCAAGAAGCGGGATCCGGAGTTCCTAATATTTTGAATATCTTTAATAATTGATCTTCATCAGAAGCGCCAGGAAATAGAGGACGTCCATTTGCCATTTCTGAAAAAAAAAAAAATAGAGACGACATATAATTATTTTTTTATTCTTAAAACCCCGACCTGCAAACACACAACCTATACTCCATATATCAACTGGAGTAGAATATTTCTTTGAACCCATCAATACATCTGGAGCTCGATACCATAATGTAACAACCTCATGAGTATAGGATCGAACAGGTATACCAAAAGCGCGTGCTAGTCCAAAATCCCCTAATTTAAGATACCCTTCCTGAGACAATTTAAATAATCGTTAATTTACGTACTCTATTGATGAGCAAGTTTTGAGGCTTCAAATCACGATGCAAAACTCGATGTTGATGACAATACGCGACACCATGAAGGAGTTGGTATAAAAAAGACTGAAAGATTAAAAAAGTGAATTAAATTCTTTCAAATATTTTTTCCTGAAAATTTAACGAACCTTTGTGGTTACTGGATCAAGACCTCCTTCACAAACATCTAGCAATTTTTTCAAGTCTTGATCGAGAAATTCGAAAACAAGTGTTAATCGACGCTCAGTATGGATAACGTCACAAAGCCTGTTAATGCCTTTAATGAAATCTAAGATTAGGAATTGCGAATGAGGCTCACTTTACGATATTTGGATGTTGTAGTTCTTTAAGCAATGAAATCTCTCTTATTGCTGTTGACGGTATACCTTCGTCTTCTTGTTCAAGTCTTATTTTCTTTAACGCATAAATACATCCATTAAGGTCTTTGGCTTTATAAACTATCCCGTAAGTCCCTTCACCAATTTTTTCAAGCTTTTGATACTTTTCCATAGTGTACCAGGTGCATACGTTACTTCCACAATGAACAGGCAATGTAAACTATTCAAAAGTTTGACAAGCAGCTGCATTTTTCAAAGACGATTTGCAAACACAAAAGTTTTTAAAAATGTTGAAGAATCCAATGAACATATAGCAGCTCATTTAAAAGGTGATTATAAATTACCATCAGGAGTAAAACCTCCATATGCAAATGATGTTACAATAAAAAATAATAATAAATTTATAAAACCTATGTCTTATTTGTTTCTAAGTTTATTAATTTGTTATATGATTAAAAATATTGGATCAAGTAATAATAACCAGCAACTCAAAATTGTTGAAGAAGATTAATAAAGCTTAAAAATTAAACTTTGCCAATATGAAATGATGTATCAACACTTTTACTTCTACAACGTTTTGCTGATGATAATCTTTGACGCTTAGATTTTCTATTTTCAGTTTTCTTATCTTCAATATTAGTTAGAATAAATAGTCCATCATCTTCTGGTTTTTTTTCATTTGTTAGAATTGAGAAAGTTGTATCTTCAAAAATTTAAATAATAACAAAAAAATTCTCACCATTTGAAGGAGATAATGTTGGAGTTATTTTTGTTGATGGTGAAGGTGTTATATCACCACATATTATTGGAGTTCTAGAGATTTCAATTTCTGAAAATAAAATTAATAATTAAAATTATACCTTTTTTTTTTTCAATCTCGTCAATCTGGTTCCAAACGTTTGTTAATCTAAATAAATTATCAAAAATAATAAAATTATAATCACCTTCCTTGAATTGACTCTAATGTATTTCTAAAATCTTTTTGAGCTTTTTCAGTATTTTGATGTTGTCCCAAATCTTCTAATAAAAATTCTAATTCTAAATTTCTTTTGATTAGATTTTCTAAGAAAAAATTATCTGGAAAAAAAATTAAAAAAAAAAAAAAATTACCATTAACTGAATATTTTAATTGACTACTTAAAAGTGTTAAGTCTTGATTCTGTTCTAATGCTACTTTTGCATTTTTATTTAATACATCAAGAGTTTTACGTTGTTCTTTAACAATTTTAGTAAGACGATCAACATCAGATTGTAATATGCGATTTTTATTTTCTAAATTATGAACATCCGAAGGACCTTGTATTGATATATTATCAAGTTGTTTTTGCAATAAGCCTTTTTCAGAAGTAACTGATCTCAATCTTGTCTCAAGTATTGTTATTTCAGCTAATAAAACTAATGAATCAATTTAATGGAACATATAACTTACGGTCTTCATCGCGATTATCTATTATACCTCGAGGTGTATCAGCTTTTAATGACGCAATTGAGACTAAGTATAAATTTAAACATTCAAATAATTCTTCTTACCGTCTCGTTCCTGTAAAGTATAATAATTATCATTGATGCTCACATTATTAATACGCGAAACTTCTCTTTGCAATTCAGCTGTTCGTTCTACAAGCTGTCTTAAAGCATTTCCTTCCATTGATTGATGTTGTTCTAATGACGCAAAACGAAATCTGGAAGGAAAATTAAATCAAGAAAAGAATTACCTATCATTCAAATCTTGGATTTCTTGTGTATGTATTGCTTGGAGCTCACGAATTCTGCATGTTAGTTGTTGTATTTGTGTATCTCGCTCGAAAACTTCATTACGTAAATTTTCTAAAACAACTTGTTTTTTTTTGAGAATTAAACTGACCTAGCTCATCTTTCATACTGTTATCTATGACATAATGTTGGTTTGATGTTTCAGTATTTGTTGTTGTCTTTGTTGTTAACTTAACTGCAAAGAAAATTGTAAACTCAATACACATAATGGAGTGCAACTTCAAATAAATTTCAACATCTTACCTTCTTCAAGTTCAGAATTAAGACGTAAAAGTATTTCTTCTAATTCTGCATTACGAGCGAAAAGACGTTCTGCGCGTTTATTTGTCTCAAGAAGTTGCAACAATTGTCTATCTTTTTGCTCATCGCTTTGAGAAAGAAGTTGCTTTTCAAGTTCTATACGATGAAGTAGAGCTCGTTTTTCATGCTCAAGAGTTGATTTCTCATCACTAAGCTCTTGACATCTGCATAGACATTCTTACTTTCCATCAACTCACTGTCTTTGCAATTCTAATATTTTCGTACTTCGCTCATCATGACTTTCCACATGCTCCCTTGACTCTTCTTCCGAAGAAAGTTGAAGTGACAGCTCATCAATAGTTGCTTGTTTTCTTGCTAACTTTTCCCGAAGAACAGCTAAGAGTTGTAAGATATTTTGCTATCTCAAACCTGATTCTCGTTCTTGCGCTTCAAGTTTCGTATTCAAGATGTTTACTTCCAAAGCAGTCCTGGAAGCCGCTGAGAAAATTAATGTCATGTATCATTTGTTTGCATCAGCATACATACCCTCAAACTTTGCTCTCACTAATTGGTTTTCTCTCTCTAGTTTCTCATTCTCTTGCCTAGATATAGCAAGCTCAGAGCTCAATTGTTTAAGAGTCTCAAGTCTACGTGATGCAACTTCCGGTTCTAGCTTATTGCGAGACTCTGCTGAAGCCAGGCGTTGTTTGAGCTGGGTTACCGTGATGGACATTTCTGCCAGCCTGAAAGAAAGGTTTCACTAATTATTCTTACATTGATTCTGAATTGGCTGAATGATCAATTCGAGCTTGCAACGAGGTTAACAATTTGTTCAATCTCATCTCAGAATCTCTGTAATTATCAACATCCGTAAGCAGTTGATGATTTTCAGTTTTAAGCTTGTCGATTTGCTGACTAAATTCTTCAGCCTGGCGACGAGTAGTGGCAAGTTCTGCTTTTAGCTTGGCAAGATTATCTGTAAATTGATTAATGAATGACCAGGGAACAGTATCACCTTGATATTCTGTTGCATCCCGTATAAGAGCCTCTTCAAGCTCTGAGTTACCGGCTAAAACCGCTGCGACATGCTGATTTGTTGTAAGACTTGACTTCAAACGTTCTTCTTTGGAATTCAGTTGTGCTTTAAGCAAGGAAGTTTCTTGCTCTAAACGAGACTCAAATTGCTTAGCTGTCATTTCCATATGTTGTAATCTAATGGAGCTAGTTTACTTTTTAACTAACCTGTCAGTTAAACTCTCAATCAACTCCTTTTGATTTGTTTCGTCGGGTTTTTTTTGGTCTCCTATCGTTATCTCGTTTATGTTTCCTGACGTCGTTATGTCTCGTTCCTGAAGAGCATTCTCTAGATTCCTTTTTTCTTCCTCAAGTGCTTCAAATCGAAGTCGATATGTCGCATGGATTACTGATACTTCTTTTTTTTGAGAAGCAAGCAAGCTATTCAGAGATTCAATATCCGAATTGAGAGCCTCTTGCTTCTGTTGACTGTGCATTAACTGCCTTCCCAATGCCTGCAGTGCTTGTTGATGGGTGCTTTTTAAAGCAGCTATAGTTTCTGCATGTGTTTTGTTTAAAGATTCAATTGAACTCTTATTTTGCGCTTTGTCTTTTTCAGTGGATAATATCACGGGGCTTTTTGACGAATCTGTCAGCTCTCGTGTCTTGTAAGAAGCTAGCTGCTGCTTTAGGTCTTCAATTTTTCTATTCATCATGATTGAATCTTGCTCTGCTTGATATTTAATAGTATCCAATTGTCTCTGGATCGCTTGGATCTCATCGGCTTTTTTTCGGAGATGAGTTTGCAGGTTTTCCTGATACGATAAAGTTACGGCATTGAATTGCTTTTCATGTCTTTCTCTTTCTTGTATCAATTTTTCTTTAAATGACGCTTGTAACTCTGTCAATGCTAATTTGTGACTTTCTTTCGCTTGTTGAAGGGCTTCGCTCTTCGATAATGTAATGTCTGCAACTTTACGTTCATGCAAGCCTTTTAATTCTGTGAGATATTCTTCATATTGACGAGCCATCTCATCAAGTTTGATTTCGCGCTGCTTCCTTAATTCTGTCATAACTGTTTCATGCTTATCACGTATAGATGCTATCTCATCTTCATGTGATTCAAGTAACTGTCTCTTAATTGTTGCATGCTGATCTTTTACTCGACGCAATTCACGGATTTTTGAGATTTCAACTGCTTGAACTGCTACACGTGTCGCTTCGCTTGATTCTGCGAGTCTTTTTCGTAAAGCTGTGATTTCTTCATTTGCCGTTTCTGCGATTCAATTTTCATTCAAACAGAAGCTCAGTCAAAATATCCTCGTTTCTAAAACTATTTTGCCTATCTATCGCTCTTAATTCCGTATGCTTAAGTTCCTTTCTATCAATTTAAATCTCTATCAATCTAAATCTTAATATCTCAACTTATCCTTTTGTTTTTCTCATATTATGCTTACCCCATTTTTGACGATAAATATCAGCTTGATCGTACAAAATCTCAGAGGTCTTCATATTATCTCCAACAATTTCTGAGCTTGACATTATCATGTTAAGGCTTACTTTCTTTTTCTTTCTGTTGTCTTTGCAATAATTTGTCAAGAACTGAGTTACGTTCCGCCAAATCTGAATAACTAAGGACAATTTCAGAGAAACATATTTTTACCGTTCATTCGCTTTCTTGATGCTCTCAATTTGTCTTTGGAGTTCAGCATTTAATGCATTATTGCGCGTCTTCTCAAGGCTCAATTGTTCCTCTACATCCCTTATTCTTGAAGACATACGGAACGATTCCACAGAGGAAGATTTCAAAGCTTCCAACTCCGAATCTCTCAAAGTTAAACGTTCAGTTAGTGACTTATTTTGTTTTTGTATGCTATCCAATTTCTCCTTGAGAATTGTACATTCTTGGCTCGCATTATCTGAGAACCAGAACAATTGAGCCTTTAGGACAAACCTGCTTGCATTGTCATTCTCTTCAGCTGCGAATACGATTTAGTTGCATCCTCTTGCAAAGCCGCGTGGGTTTCTATTTTTTCGAACGCAGTATCAATCTCTAACAGTAGCTTACTTTCCGCTTCATCTCGCTGAGAAGCTAGTAAGCTTTCAAGCTCTGCCACACGACCTGCGAGGCCACTTGGTTCAGTTCGTGATGTGGGGTTTGAATAAAAACCTCGCAGCAGCTCGAGTTCCGCTAGAAGATGTGTCCGCTTAGCTTCCCATTGCGCCTCTGCATCGCAATGCATAGCCTCAGAACGTTGTAAAGCGTCTTTTAGCTCCTCATTCCTGAAATTGAGTCAGTAGCACAGCATCGTGACGTCTCATAAAAATCGGTACAAAGAATCATTAAGGAATTGCTCCCTCTCACTCGATTTTAAAAATATTTAATTCTGTAGCGGAGTGTTTTGCGATTCTCGCCTTCTCGTGAGTTGCACGTAATTCAGAGTGTAAGGCGCTTAACTCTCGACGCGAACTTTCAAGTTGACGTATCAGAGTGCTCAGTTTGGCTTCAACATCAGCACGATCGCGTCGCGCCCGGCTAACTTCTTCGTAAAGAGCTCGAAGATGTTCATCACGCGCCTAACGAAATGCATCAAAAATACCTATTACGCCTGGAAGCCATTGCTCAAAAGACATGCAAGGCTTACAGTCTCTAATTCATTACAGCGCTGTTCAAGATCCGAGTTGCGCTGCAAAACTTTTTGCGCGTAGCCATTAGTTCCTCGCAGAGACTCCAAAAGTTCTTGCGTCTGCCTCAGCTGTCGCTTTAAATCCCATGTCTCTAGCAAACGCGCAGAAGATTGTCCAACGGGAGGTAAACTATGTGCTCGACGACCACGATGATGAGCACAAGCTGAAGGCTCGGCGGCTGAAATTGCACTTTCAAAAACATGCATGTTATCTTTGAATATGCTTCAAGGCGTAATAATGCTTCTCTCATACAAAGCACCAAAACTTACCACTCAACGACGACTTTAGATCAGCTACTGAGGATCTTTTCGGCGGCTTGATCATAGATATATCCTCATCCATTGCGGAAGAATCGATTGTTGCATCCATTAGATCACGAAAACTGGACTTAACACGCCTATGTTCCTGATTGGATATTCCAAATCTCAAATGCCGCCATTATTTGACTTAGTTACGAACACCGTCTTACTATAGTTCAGAACTTACACGTTCCATCGTGCTCAGCAAAGAATGATTTTCCTGTAATCTTTGATTTTTTTGCATCAAATCTGAGCGCAGTTGCTCCAAGCTATCTATAAGCAATTTTTCACGGGCTTTTGAATGATCCAACGCAGCCTCCAATTCTGCAACTTGAGTACTCAACTCAGCGTGGGAAATAGTTGGCTTTTGCACTTCTTCACGTGTGCGAGTGCAACAGGAGGTGGATTGGTTGGAGGCTAGGGTCGCTTCAGGTGTGTTAAAACTGCGGCCGTGCCGCGATGAAGGCAATGATGTGAGCCACGAACCGGCGTCCTCTGGTTCGGAATAACATCTATCTGAAGGTGCTTGTAATGATGATCGAAAACTTGAGCGACGGCGATGGCGTCGCTGCTCATTTGGCCCAGTGGGAGAAGGAATCCCGGCAAATAAAACAGGGGGGCGGCAATTCTCTAATGACGCTGGTTGTGTCTCTACTTCCATCGTTGATGCCGCTTCTTCATCAGAGATATTTGGTATGGTTTTCCATAACGAAGTAAGGCTCATCATATAAAATTATTGATATGATAAATCTGTCGGAGTTTTTGTCTTGGGTTACTTTTCATAAAAGAAATAGGCGAGAAAATCTAAAATCTATTTTTTTAGTTTGGCTTCGCACTGCAATTTATCCTCAAAATTAACTTCAAGTTATTGAGCTCTTGATTTTTAATCCGCCTTGAGCATTAAATCGTTTATCTTGGTTTTAATCAATTCTTCGTCATATAAACAAACGGCTTACGCGAGCTTTATGTGTCTTTATGAATTTGCATGCGACATGCAGTTCGCGAATAAGCGTCAGCTTGCAGTGGACCTTATATTGAAAACCAGTACTAAAATAGAGTAGCCCATGATTTTGGAAGAATATTTGAAATCAGAAGTGTCTCGCGACCTCCCCTCAGGTTGAAAATTTTTTTTATTCCATAAATATTACCGTCTCTATCTCGAAAAATAGAACAAGTAAAATATCATTGAGGATGTGTAGTTATGACGGTTGGAGTGATTCGACGTTTGGCGTGGGGTATTGTACTAATCGATTCATCTATAGTACATGATTTTCCCGGGATGGTTACTGTTGCGAGGCCTGAGATGGAGCGAGATTCAAGCGGTGTAACTAGCTGCTGCTCAGGAGCCGTTTGCGTAGAAGGCGAAAAGTCTACACAAGGTGGAGCATTCGCTTGAGGAGGGGGCGGTAATGTAACGAATCTGGTCCAATGTTTTGTGTTCGGTAGTTGAAAACCGTTGAGTTCTGAATTTATTTTGGAAGATTATTGTACATATGCAGTTTTCCTACCTTCAGCGGAAAATGCGACAAGTGTAATCGATCCGTCATCAGCACCAATAGCTAGCGTACATCCATCAGAAGTCCTAGCAAAAAGACAACAAATTGGATTCATCCAGTCTCCTCTACCATGACATATCAGTGACTGAAGCTTGTTCATCTAGAAATCTTTGCTTAAGTACTAGGATACAATCTGCTGAGCACGATTTTTCCACCTCACTCGAGTCGTTTACTTCCATGGGATAATAGAATTTCCAGATAGACAATGCCCCATCAAGTGAAGCTGTTCAGTAAAATACTCATACTACTATAATACCTTGTGCATAAAGTGTGAATTTTAGATGAGACACCATTTCGACTTTGTCAACATTATAAGTAACACTCTCTGAGCCATTGACTTGCGCCCAGACACCTCGTGAAAAAGCCTTGAAAAAAAAAATGGATCAACAATTCTAAGGAGGCGCATGCTGCTTACAACACATGTAACTCTAGAAAAATGACCACGAAATCTAAATGGCGGGCTGCTGCTGATTGTTTGATCCAGCGCCAAAGCGAATCCAAAACATTGCGCGCTTCGTTCACCATATGGATAAGCGACGAGACGTCCAGCGGGATCAAAGCTGCAAATTATTTAGTTAAAAGCCTCAAAGCTTGCTGTTGCGTTGACGCAATCCTTTAGAATGTGCCGTTCCACGCAATTATTTCTTTGCATTAGAGTTTTTGGCAATTTATCCTACCTCGGTCGCCGATAATACGGTAAATCTGAAGGTCCAACAGATAAGACTTCACTTTCTTCATGGGTCATTATGAAGCCTGGATATTCACTCGATTGATCTTCAGATTTTTTTACTCTCGACCAAACAATAGAACGTCTGTCATTGCTTTGAGTCGCTAGATATTTACTCCCATAAGAGGCTACACCTTTGACAAAGCCCTCAGTGTATTTTACTTTGAACGCAATACCTATGATTATTTAGACAGCTATTTCTCAAATTCAATCTGGCTATTTTTCAAACTGGCTATTTCACTCCAACAAATATAAAACCTAACTCGGATCTTTAATATTCCAAACTTTTATACCGTCAACACCGCCAGTTATGACTTTATCCTCGCCTTGCCAACATATATCAAATAAGTCTGCGCTTGGGTCAGGAATTTTAAGCTTTGTTCGCCATTGTTCACTCATCCATGTTGTTTGTTGTTGCTCCTGAGGACTAAGGGAAAGAAAGCGCACAAACTCTGATATAACAATTTGCCGACTGTCACATGATGCGAGATATGTACCTAACATGGGTATAATTTATTCTTTCGAGTTACCAGAGGGACTCCACCGAAGGCCTACTAGATATTGAGGTGCATGTTCACGTATAGTAGACACCCGACGAGAGTCAACTTGACAACCAGTTCCAGGAATTGGTAAGGAGGAGGAGGAGGTTCGTGCACCTTCACTTTTGCGAGCATCAATACAATTACCGGAACTTTCAGTGTCGGCTCTATTGTGTGATGACGAAACCATATTAATCGGGTTTGAGGATGTTATTGTTGGTGAAGGTTTTATGCGTAAGCCCCATAAATGAACAAGGGAGCCTCCCGCAGCAGCAATTCTCTCAACGTTGATCCATCCATCCGCATCTGCTGCTGGGTTTCCGTCTTTATGGTCCTTTGATTGTCCTGTTGAGAGATCAAACATACATGGGTGCGGCTGAAAATCGATAGCGACAACAGCTTCGACAGTTCTAAAATGTATCTGTGACGGCTTTTCAATTAAAACCATGAACCTATTAGATATAACCTTTTATAAAAACAAATGCAGTTCTGTAAAAATTTTGGGACTTATAAATTTAAGATATTCATCAGTTTTTATTATATATCATTAATTAGACCTGAAAGTTACGGTGTACCATTTATTAATTATGACGCTTATGTTTACTGAGATTTATTATTTTTAAAATGTATTTGCAATTTATTAATATTTTTCTTTTATTATTGAAAAAGTATTTATGATAAATTTATTATTGAAAAATTATTGTCCTTAATAAAACTAAAAAATTAATTAAACATTCAATTTTATTATATAATTTTTAATTAAATGATAAATTTATAACAACATAATATTTCATATCTTTAATTAAATAACAAAATTATTTTAATAATTTATTTATTTTATGATTTTAGTAAGAATATTAAATATTTACTACTTGTACTTATTATTATTTTCGAGTAATTATTTAATTATTTTTATTTAAATAATTTATTTTAATAATTTATTTTAATAATTTATATAATTAACTAAAATATTTAATTTAATAATTTTTCTAAGTTTAATTTATTTTTTTAATAATTAAAATAAATAACTGATTTATTTGATTATTTATTTTATTTTTTATTGGATAATTTTTGATCTATATTTTATATTAAATAATAAATTTAGAAAATTATATCTTAGTAGTAAATTTTAATTCTAAGATTTTAAAAATTATATTTCAAATAATTTTTTTATATGATAAAAAATTATATGAAACATTATCTCTAGATTATTAAGAATTATTATTTTATAAAAAGTTGAAAATTTATATATTATTATATTTTTTTTTTTTTTAAATAATGCAATATAGATTTATGGAAATTAAAATCCTGCTCAAATAAAGTTTTATATTTTCTTCTAATAGTAATTAATTCTAACAAATTAAATTTTTTTAATATTAAAAATATAATTTTTTTTTTAATTTTTTTATATAAATTTCTTTAAATATAATTCTGAAGAAATTAGTATATTAAAGTGTTAATCAAAAGGAAAACATAAAAAATTTTTAATAACTTGTTGAAAGTATACAACAACTTTTTAAAATGTCATTTTATTTTAAAGAATAAGAATAATTATGAACTATTACTAATAAATGTTATTTTATAAATTGTGTATTAAATAAATTAAATATAATTTTAAATTAAAATTTTTTTTTAATATTAAAAATATAATTTTTTTTTTAATTTTTTTTTTTTTAGAATAATTTCTTAAAATTACACTTTTTTTAATCTTTTGATGTAAATGTGCAAGATCTTATAAAAAATTATGCATGAAGATTTTTTAAAATAATAAAGCAACTGGATTCGTTTTAAGTAATAATTTCAAAACTATATCACCATAATTATCTGGATAAGTTTTAACTGATAAATTTGTAATCCAATTTGATATGTTAATTATAAATTCAATAAACACAAGATTAGATTTATTATTTTCTTCAATAATCCTGAAAAAAAAGATTTAATTTTTTCTATATAGACTTTACATTTCTCCATAAAAGTAAAATTTTACAATATTAGAATCTGGTGATCCAGCAGCCTGAAAAAAAGAAAAAAAAAAATTTTTATTTTAAAATTACAATTGTTGAAAAATTTATTTTTGAGAATGTACGTTGTACAACATCCTGAATTGACTCAATTAAATCTAATGATGTATTGACATTTAAAGTTGAATTTAAAGGATAAGATATTTTTATATTAATATTATTTTCTTTTTGAATATTAATCCATTTTTTTTCAAATTCAATTGGATTTATTTTTCGACCTTCAAGAAATTTACATATTTTTGTTAAATTTTCATTATTTTGTAAATTATTATCATTCAATAAATCTTCCTTTTTCAAATTTTGAGTATTTGTTATTTTAAAACAACCGCAAAGAGGGATAGGATTTTTAATTGCTAAAAATGATTTTGGCTGTGCTCGAAATACAAGAGAAAGTGTATTAAAATCTTTATTTGATAAAAAAGAATTTTCATGTTGCTATAAAAAAATTTTAAAAAAATTTATAATTACCTTATAAATAAATCCTGTAATTTTATTATTTGAAATAACTTCTGCCATAAAATTGAGATCCTTTTTCTGATTTTCATTTTTAATAGAATCTTGTAAAAATCGATAGATAAATAAAGCACGATCTCTAACTTCAAGTGAAATTGTGTCATCATTGAGAATCTGAAAAAAAAAAAAATTTATTTTAAAAATTGTTTTACCAAACTCAATAAACTTCCTAAAATTGGTTGCATTTCCGGTGGCTTTTGTAAAAAAAGTTTTATTGAAGTTGTTAATAATTCAAGAAGAACAAGATCTAAATCCGATGAGCATTTCTCTCGCAAATGAGATTTTGTTAAAGAGCCTAAATTCTGGACAAAATCTTCAATCATCTCTGGTGCATTTTCAATATCTTTGCCAAATGATCCTATCAAAATTTAGAGTATCATATTTTCATTACCAATAATGAATATTGCTGCTGCAATACTATCACAATCTGTTAATTTATCAAAATATTTTTGTATTGCTGGTTTAGTAACTGGAAACAACTAATGATGAAAGAATTGATATTTTTTTTTGTACTCACTGTCGGATCAATTCGTAAAAAATCCTGGACTACCAACAAAATGGGCGTTCTTATAAAATCAACTTCAATTTCCATCATTCCAATTAACTACTTATATAATCAATCGACAAATATTACTTGATTTAAAACTGGACGGCGTAAACGAGAAAATTTGACGCCTAATTGACCCATTACCTCGATAGTACGTTTAACTATCGTATTGTCAACGTCAGCTATCACGTACTCAGCAAGTTCATCCAGTATTGCACCCACTGTTGACTACAACAATAAGTGCCAAATCTTACTTCAGAAGCAATCAAAGCAAGTATGTCCAATTTTACATGCTTGATATACGAAGGGTCCGTATATGAACAGAAAAAAAGCTTGAAATCATTTTCTAATGCTATATTCGTTGAACCTACAAAAAAAATCTTAAAAACAAACACGCATGCATTTATACACATGCAATGATACATGCATGGATTTGTATACATGCACGAAACTACATGCATAAAAAACTATATGCATGATTTATGTTTGCATCCGTAGAATGTATAATTACTCACTTATATTATCTGAAGTAAGAAGATAATGCAAATGAAGCAATACGATATAAGCTAATTCAGAAGGTGCTGTTGCAATAAGTGTCAAAAGCGGGGCTTTCAAACGTGAAATAACTGCAGCTCTTAGATGATTATGGTGTGAGGATAATTGAAGAAAACATCGTGAAGCTGCTAATATAACTGCTGAAGATGAATGTTTTAAGCGTTCCTCCAAAATATTTAATAAATCAAATAACTCATCATCATTCGCAGGTTGATAATTTGAAATTATATTTAAAATTAGACTTTGACCCCAGTCATTAAATTGCCTTATTCTGAGAATCTGAGTCTATCACGCAATAAGCAAACATTAACTTATTAAAAATTATTTCTACTGTGTAGTTACCTATTTAATAATTTTACTGCAATCGCTCTTGTTAAAGGAAAGCCACCTTGAGCGGCAAGAATTTCATTTATATTATGTATAACATTAGAAACTACCTGAAACATTTTTAATCAAAAATGAAAGTCATTCTACCTGAGAATCAGAATCATTTAACATCAAAAAGAGAAATTTCAATAAAGAAACTGATCCTAGGCTATTTCCTCCATCTTCTTCTTCTTCGCAAGCCTTGTTAATGGCTTCCTCAGTGGAAAGATCTAATGAACTAACATCTCCAATCACTAAAATTGGATTTAGATGGAACATTTTGAGTACGCCCATAGTTGCAGTACGTCGTACATATCCACTAGGATCAACAAGACCACGTCTAATTGAAGGTTCTAAATATTCAATTACGCAAGGAGAACGTAATGAGCAAAGAGATCTAAGAGCTAAACCTCTGACGGCTGGATCATCATCAGTGCTATCTTTCTGTAATGTGTTAACGGCCAAAAGGGCCAGTTCAGGATTTGTTTCTTTTAAAATAATATTTAAAAATGATTTACCTGCATAATTACCTAAATACAGGTATATCATTTTCTTCTGAACAATATCTGTTGTACAACATGCCATAACCATTTCACTGAATAATTGAGAAACATCTAAAAAAAAGAGAATTTTGAAAAAAATGTATGAAACCTGACCTATACCTAAAGTCATATATGCAATGACTTTTTTAAGTATATCACGCTGTTTTGTTGTATTGATTCGTTCACATTGCATAAGCCGCATAAATTGTCGTAATTCATTAACCTCTCCCTGAACAATTTTTATATGGCACGAGAAATTTACCCGCTTCTGCTCAGTAAAATACTGGGATGGCAGGGGAGCTTGGGGGGGGCTCATTATTTGGTTTTAATCTTGACTTTCAGCGGCAGCTATATAGCTTTTTTACTTTTATCGAAATCAGTCGAGCCTTAGAAAAGGTTTCCCTAGAAAAACTGTGACTAAACCGCGGTATGCTTGACAATCAGCATAGTACTATTATGAGGATATCTGGTCTCTCATACCAATGTAATCACCATTGTGTTTCTAAATTGCTTTAAATGTACGCATACACGTAGACATTTTATGAATTTAACTTAAATTCTTTTACCCAATATTACTGAAGAATAGTACAAGAATTTTCATCGGAATGGTTCTAAGAAAATATTTATTATGCTTTTAAACATGAATTCAGAAATAAAGATTATGTCAGGTGTAGTGCAACAGAAGAATGGACCTGGTCTGATATGTCTGCTCTTGTGCAATCTCAGCCACAGGAAGTGATTCCCTTGGTGCCTACACCTGTAGCTAAGGTAAAACTTTCTTTATTTAATAATAAATTATTTATCAGCCGGCGCCACACACTCTCGAATTATTGCCGCATCAGGTAAGGTTCTTGTACCAATATAATTTTCTTAGTCAGAGGTTTTATCAGTTCAATTTAGCCCTAGTGGTCGCACGATTGCTTCATGCTCGGCAGATAAGTTGATAAGTAAGTTGAAACTGTTCAAAATTTTAAATATGACAGAATTGACCGCCGTTTATGGCGAGAATCATCCTCTTTTAACGTTAAAGGGGCACAAAGGAGCCGTCCTGGAATTTCGTTGGGCACCTGATGGAGAGTAAGCAACAGAATAAGCATAATTTTTATTTTATTAGCCGTATAATGTCGGTCAGTTCCGATAGGGATGCTGCTGTTTGGGATTTAACAACAGGGCAAAGAATTAAGCGTCTAACAGGGCACGAGGATATTGTAAATGCATGTGCTGTTGGACGAAATACTCCAAATGTTATGGTCACGGGTAGCGATGATGGAAGTACAAAAGTCTGGGACTTACGAGTAATGAGATCTGTAGTGTCTTTCCCCGAACGTTATCAAGTAAGTCTTATGATAAAAAGAATAATTAAAACAATGATAAAAATAATTATGAGAATAATAATTATTAAATGTGAAGAAGACAAACGCATTTTCATCAGGTTTTATCTGTAGCTTACGATGATGCAGTTCATCGTGTGTTTGCTGGATCGCTAGATAGTAAAATTCGAGTATGAAATTACGATTAAGACTCTTGATGTTTATGTCAGGTTTTTGATGTTCGAAAAGTTGTAACATCTCCTCCAAAACGCGATGATGCGGCTATGGTTGATGATCAACCCGCTTTGTTGATGGTCTTGAATGGACACGTGAATGCAATAACAGGGATTGCACTTTCTTCTACAAATAGTCATCTCGTTTCGAACTCTATGGATCAATCAGTGAAATTATGGGATGTCCGCCCCTTTTGCGCCAAAGGAGAAGATGGTAGATGTTTCGCAACTATGAGAGGACCTACTGTTAGTTTCATTGAAATATTTATATTTTCAGCATAACTTTGAGCAAACACTTCATCGTGTTCGCTGGAGTCCTGATGATATGACTATTGGCGTTGGTAGTGCTGATAGACATGCATACGTTTTTTTGGTTGAAGGAGTTGAAGCAGGCGAAGAAACACCAAAACTCTTATATCGCTTACCGGGTCACATAGGAGCTGTAACTGAGGTAATCTAATCATTGTCAAGACCATAAGAGTGATATTAACGAGCTAGTACAAAATTTGAATGATCATGTTCTAGAGAATAATGAATGTCGTTATAATCTTATCAGTAATTATATAATAATACTTTTTTAACTTCAGATATGTTTCCATCCCACTGAGCGGGTTATAGCAAGTTCAGGAACAGATAAAAAGGTTTTTCTCAAGAGATTGGGATGAAATGATTTTGTTTCATTTATGATGCTTGGTTTTGTGATTTTTGTAGTTTTTATATCAACATAATAAAATCAAGACATCTGATTAGCGTACCCTTGTTCGCGACCAAATCCACCACCAGCACCAGTATTGAAATCTCTGCGACCTCTACCTCGGGGACGTTCTTCATCTCCTCTCCAGCCGCCCTCATCCCGATCTAGCCGTCTAAGACTTTCTCCAGGGCGGCTTTTCCGTGCATAGGTTGCAGGATGAACCATTCCTGGCAAATCCAAAATGTCTCTCAAGTGGGAAATGCCTTCAGGTGTCAAAATGTAATAATGATGCTGCCAGTTAAACTTTTCGCTAACATAATTATGGGACTTCAAACTTCTCATAACCATCATAACATGTAAATTGGGAATACCTTTGAGCTCTGGATGCTCAGGTAATGTGGGGTCTTTCTTAACAACCATGACACCTTCTCTAAAAAGATACTGATGTATCTCTTTCCGATTACGCTTCGGTATGAGGCTCTTCTTCATATTTGTTCGCGCTAACACCGCCATTTTTCGTCACCGTGATTCACTTGAGAGTTTATAGCCGGGAGGCCCTTAAAGAGTTACAGGCATGTCGATTATACAGAAAAATAGGTGCCTCGTCTTGTCTGAATGTACCTGGGACATTAATCTGCTGATGGGTTAGTTCTTTGTTTTGTCAATAAAGAATAATATTCATGATTCACAAAGCTTCCATACATCATTCATCTGTTAAATGCCGCATACGATTCATATTATTATGATGATAAAACTTTAATTGAGTTGCTCAACTAAAGAGCATGACGTGTAAACATAAGATTGCTGAAATCAAAACACTTAATGATAAATAATGCTTAAATTACAACACAAAAGTATATGAATCATTTGTGATGAACAAAATAAATAGATACAACATTTTTCGAGAATGGTGCAAACCACATTAATCATGCAGCGGCGACGTAAAATATGTATGTTTGAGCCTAGGCTTGTTCCATCGCCTGTGAATTCGAATGATCTCTGGCATAATGAAATAACATCATCCTCTGAAATGGGAAATCTCTCTGAAAAGTCTTCAAAAATTATTTTAAAAAAAATTTGGTTTGATTTATGTATGTTCTAAAAACACCTAATATTTTTTCAGTAGCGCGACTAAGTTTAATGGGCGTATTGATTTTAACAATAATTATTTTAACATATCATGGAAGTTTTTATTTATCTAGATCAATAAAATCATTACGACATTTACAAGCAAATGAAGTTTTAGGTACTTTATATTTACATAATTATTAAACAGACGGGAGTATAAATCTTCAATTAATAGGACAAAATTTTGCTTCAAATCCAATCGATTATTTTATTTTTTTATTAATAATAATTGCTGTCCCAATGGGTTTTTTATTTTGTTGTTGGTTATGTGCACAAAGAAACTATCAAAAAGTAACCACTGTATCACCATAAATTTAAGTTCTATGTTCCCAAATTGAGACGTGTTAAAAAGTCCACGCCACCTTGTTTATGTATCTAATGCAAATATAAATGGAAAAAATTAACCTTACTTGTGCACGAAGCTTTGCCACACCCTCAAGAGCAAATTTGACATAAATTTCGGTACGTTTCAACTAAAATGAAATTAACAATAAAATTGGAATTTTTTTTCTTCAAATGTAAACATTATAATCTTACTGCTTTTATTTGGATTGCCAGTTGATCTTTATTTTGTATAAATTCATAATATTCTATTAATTCTAGATCCGATCGTGGAGTTACACGAGCTTGAAAGAATGAATAAAAAATATTCTAATATTACTTGTGATAAAACCATTACAATCACATAAGAGAAGTTGTTGTAATGATCGTTCTAAATCACCTTCAGAGGAAGTTGATTTTGAATCAGAAGCGAGATGCTGTTTGTTGAAAAAAAAAAACAATTATCATAACTTATTATTATTGTACCTGACTTTTGTCTTTGATATCTTTCACAAAGTACATATACAATTTTGTCGTTAAAGGGGCTGAAAGTAACATCTTAACGACCCAAAATTGTATACGAACCTATTGAAATTAAATATAAATTATGACGCAATTCATACTTCTTCATATATCATATCATGTGATACACCTGCACTTCTACGAGCATAAATATCAGCAATTCCCAATTTTTGCTTTCGAGTTGATAGACCTTCTTTAACACGACGCGTAACATCATCCATTAAGCATCCATCTACAAAATGAACCCTTATGAAAAACTGACAATTGCAGTTCAATGACCAATTTAATGATAAAAATAATCATAATAGAAATAACATAATCACTAGCTAACCAATCATTCGAAATCAAGGTGTACATTTTATTTTGATTATGCATTTAAATTATCTAGATGTCTAAAATCACTTACTTAAAAATTCATGCTCAAATTGTCGGCAACCATCAAAAAAATCTTCTATCATTTCAAAATGTATTGCATGAGTTTGCTCAAAAATTAAATCTCTCATTGTATTGGCACAACCTATTGCTCTATCTCTGCAAACATTCAATTATCAACTAAAGTACCTGCAGAACATTTCTAAAGCTTGATCTAGTTCTTCAATGAATTTTATATTATTGCATAAGAACCTTAATCCTGGAGTTAGGTCTCCAACTTGAACTTGTCGCCGCACCTGAAGAAACGTGACGTCACTCTGACATGATTTCTTATATTATATAACACCCGCTCGAGTGCAATTTTCGACTGCAAGAATTGCAATGATCTATACTGACCTCATGCACCGCTGCTTTAACTATTCTTCTGAGAGCCACAGCTGTGGCGCAAGACGCAAGCCTTGTTAAATGGAGTAAATTTCCACGTACGTTAGCTTGCAACAAATCTGCTACAAGGGGCTCCCAATCAGCTTTATCAATCACGTGCTTGACACTGCGCATCAACTGCAGGCAAATAACAAAATTAGATTTCTCATGAAGCATGGTCTTACATCTGCTTAGAAAAATCTGTCGAATGAACTATCACATTACTTGCAAGATAACGTGATCGGGAAATCGCCGATCAGGCTCAAGACTGCAAATGTGGAATTTTAGCCATCTGCCAAGGTGAGTCAGAGAAAGCTGGTTGAGCAACTTTGTCTCTGCGAAATCGCCAGCAATACGTTGTAGAGCAGTCATCTGTAGTGAGTTAACTTGATGCTAGTACCTTTAATCACTCAGTCAGCAGCAACAGTGAATAAATGTCCTTACATTTTGATGTGTGTGATCTTCAAACACATGCGAGGAACCCACTGATAAAGTTGATGCCTCGCAGAAAACCTCTTCCACGCGACATGACGTCAGATGTCGTTCTTCCATTGGTGTCCCAGAGAGATCCTCCCCTTTTCCAACATTGAGTGGCAGGCAAACGACTATTCCTGTTACTGGTGTAGGTGTTGGCGCAAGTGTCTCCGGATCAAAATTCAATCCTGCTGTGGGTGATGGATCCAGCTGAATATGTCGAATTGCTATTGGACTCAATCCTATCCAGTTGTCTGAACGTACAACGCGACGCCAGCAGCGATAATTGGCGCCTGGTATAGCTGAGTGCGAAGCAACCATCGATAGAGGTGTGATGGTTTTTAGACGGCTCGCTTCTAAGGGCTTAAGTTGTGATTGTTGCTCGCTATTTGGGTCTCCGGATACGAAGTAGAATGATACAATCACTCCTAGGGGCATAATGAGGATTTTGACTAAGTAAAATTGACTTTGAATTTTTTTTGAAAGCTTTGCTCATATGCTCAAGAGATTTTTATGAAAACGCAGCAGCGGCTCACCTGTAGTTGCCGATGTCGGCAAAGCCATAGAGTGCACGTGACCAAGCATTTGAGAGTTGTCCTTAATTATTGGAAAACGTACGAATTGGCCTGGTTGCATTCTTCCCTAGTGCAAAAACATGAAGCAATGACGACAACTTACCGAGAGCTCTGGCTGAGGCTCCGTATTTACTCGCTCCATGACATGCGGGTCTATTGGAAATGCAGCAAGTCGCGCTGCATCACGTTCTTCTTTCGCTCTAGTCAAGATAGCCTCTGCATGGCTCTGACGAGGCAATGTACCTTAAGCAATAACCCTTACCCTGACTTGATCTAGAAATGCGACGTCGTAAAGCTCTGGATGGGGAAATAGCTCCAAGGCCAGCTGATGACCATCCTGTAAGTTGTCGGCCAGATTACCACCAAAAGTGTTTAAGAATTCATCTCCGTTATCGGAAAGCCTGATAATCATGTAGTTTCCCGTGACAAGTTCAGTTATAGTCTGCATCAGTTCTCTCAAGAAGAGCTTGATATATTCCCTAATGCTTTGAGGCCTCTGGTCAGCTAATTGTTGTTCTATTTCTGTCGTATCTCGCTGTGTAACCCCACGTTTTTTTACTAGTCGACGCTCAAGCGATAGAAGTTGCTCGTTGAGAAGCATTTGGAATTTCGTGTTCAAATCGGATTTGAATTTATCCACGTCAAAAAAAGCAGAGACACTAGACCTGAGAGTTTCTGACTCAGGCTCAAATCCGAATTCTAATAGCTCTTTACAATCATTAGCTGCAGCAAGAATCTGTCGATGCATCGCAGACTTTTTTGCTGGAAAGTCAAGCTCTTCTTTCTCCTCTATCGTTAAAGTGAAAAGCTCCAAAAGATAAAGAGGCAAAGGGAGACCTAACAGAATCTATTTTATTTTGACATTACCTGTCGAATCTCTAACTGCTCGTTTTTCAACACGATCTAAAAGCTGCCTTAGGGTTTTAACATCATTCTTTTCATTCAACAAGAAGTCTTTTGCACGTGTACCAACGATCATTGTTTGTCGCTGAGTTAGCCCCAAACCACGTGGAGGCGCAGAAAGTATGAATTCGCGTAAACTCCAAGGCCAATTTGCGGGATCGTCGCTTGCCTTCTTAACCAGGATGTATAGATCATTTGGATTATGACGCACGTAGGTCTTTACAACGCTTCTCGTTAATTCTGCTCCTTCTTTCGAGTCATCCTAAAATAGTCATGTCACGAAAATATGAATTTCAATGACAAACATGTTCAGAAAATACCTTGATTCCAGGAAGATCTACGAAAACTGCATGAACTCCTCCAGGAACCGAAATCTCTAATTCTAGCTCCTCAGCTGAAATTGTTGAAATTCCAAGCATTATTTCTTTCATGGCATCTTGCAGATCTCGAATATCAACACTTTTGCCTCCAAGAGAGCACTCAATAGAGTCCTTGTCTTCGGCACCAGGCTTCAACATAACAACTACAGGTTGTTTTGTCCCGGTATCCGTGCTTGAAAACCCGATGGGTCCTCCCATGATGAAATCTGACAGGAGCAAAGGTTATTGATTATTATTATTGGATCTCATAAGCGTGGATTATATGCGAGATACAGAACAAAAAGTGGTTCTTTGTGACTCACCTAACAAAGTTGTTTTGCCCATGCTCTGCTGACCGAAAACTACCAGACGTGGTATCTCAGCTTCGAGTCCTCCAAATTTAAGTAGCTGAAAGCATCGTTGATACAACGCATTCGCGTCATGTAAATCAGCCATTTCTGTAACCAATTTCTCTGCTGCTTCAACACGCTCAGGCTCAACATCCTGTAGATCCTCTAAGCGTGTTGAGACTGCGGGCGGAAGAGCCCCCCCCTGCATACTATCTGTGACTAGTAGGCTCCGCTAATGCCTATTTAATATGCCACGTCGATTTATAAGACTTCCGGTTAATTTTGAGTCTCAAAGACCTGAGGCTCCTCCTGGGGCTTCATATTTCGTTTCTCCTAAAAAAGCGACCTATGTACCTCGAACTCTCTCTCTCATACATTACCCAGCTCTTAGTCGCATCACTGGCGAAATCATAGATTGGAGAACCTCAAAACCCTATGAGGTATGAAAGCTGCACATCGACAGACGATTTGCAGTTACCACCTGATAAAAACAACACCATAGTTGTAGAAGGACTACCCTCAGCAATAACTAATCAATTTATTGAGGAACGGTTACGGCAAGTATTCTCTAAGTTTGGCCCAATCAACCGCTGCTATTCCATCCCGCATCATCTTGACCCATACCAGTCATCGGGTCGGGCTGAAATTACTTTTCTTAATGAAAACTCCACCCTTCTTGCCAAACAGGCCCGCGTACAGTTTGGAGACCAATTCAAAAATGCGCGACTGATAGTGCGCAACGATGACTTCAAAGATAAGCCTGAGTGGCACTTGGAGGAGCGTCGAAATTGTGAAATTATTGAGAACGTAGTTTACAAACTTTTTGATTATTTGTCCAAACGAGCTAAAACACTTTTAGTTGGAGATATTGCTGGCATTGTTTCCTTAAAAGCCGAGAAATGTGTACTTACAGTATATAACTCCTGGATTGATTTTTTCGAAGCAGATGTTATTCGTGAGCTTTTCAATGTACGAGGCTCTGATAATTCGAATTCATTATTTCGTGATCTCGAAGACCAACTCCTTGACCAGACATTACAATTAGTGAAGGAGGGAAATTTAATGTCTTTGGGAACTCCGAATGATTTTTTCACATCCTATAGTGCTGATAGAGCTTGGCCATTGAAGAAAAGTTGTGACAAAAATATAGCGTATTGCTCGGAGGATACGCACTTACTAGTGAAGGGACTAAAAGTCGCTGATGCCTTTAGTAACCGAAAATTTGTAATAGAAAAACGTATTGTCTCCAATACTACAAGCCAACGATTACTCCAGCATTGTAAATCCGCCATAGAAAAAAAAATTACTAGCAACAGAACAGTCAATTGGCGAGCGGGAAAAATTGATCTGCCAGCGTAAGGACTGTCCCAATATTTTCTGTTCTATCAGTGATGTCTTGAGCCGACTCGATTATTTCTACGAAAAACCACCTCTACCTGATGAAGTTCAGATGCTTTCCAGACCAGCTGAAGTTTATGGAGGCAGGTACGGCAGACACGACTTTAAGTTTCAAATGTTACGTTTTTGGTTGTGCATATCGATTGCGGTTTTCTTTGACAGAGTTTACGATGAAAGATTCATAGTCAAAACGGAATTGGATAAGAAAGATGAAGAAATGATGCAAGAGCAGAATAATAAACAACTGTAGGCCATCTATCGGTGAACTTAATTTTGTGTGTAGTATGGCCGAGGAACTCTTAGAAAAGCAACAGCTACTCAAAGAGACTAAACAAAAAAGAATGCGTATGTTGGAAAGACTAAAGCTCGAAAAAGTTAAGTCCTGAAAACGGCGTTTCCACTTTAAAGATAATGAGTGCAGTATACTCGCTATCTTCGTATACTGAAGACATCAAAAGCGATTAGAGAAGGGGAATTTTTTCAGATAGCTAGACTTCTCTTTTTATCATCATCACAACGATTTTCACAATCACTATCTGTATCTTCCTTTAGCCAATCTTCCAAAGGATCAAGCATATTTCTAGCAGCAGCAAATTGGATAAGTTGCATTTGCAAGTCTTGTACTTGTATGATATAACCCATTTTGTCTCGCAATGTACGACCGGCCTGCAAAAGTGACATTTGCTGAAACTTGATAAGATATGCACAACAGGCTGCAGCACACCGATTAACTCCAGAAACGCAGCACACGAAAAGTTTGCTGCCACTTATGCGACTCATTTGATCAATGTAATCAGCGGCGGCATCAAGATCCATCTTGTCACTTTGTGTTTGGCTCTGTAGATGATAGAAGGATCGTTGTCGCTCATCCGAATCACTCAAATCGATCAATAATCCAGAGGAAGAGTTGTATTCAGGTTGGATCGCATGAAATATTTTCGAATTTGAGCAATCTATAATGTGAGTTACTCCCAGATAATCAAGTAAAGAGTCATCTTTCGCTCGCGAGATACTTCCGACATAGATGCTGCTTGTTATTTGTGCAGGCTCACTGCTGCTTACGCATTGTTTTGTTTTAAAATGAGATCGATTTGATAAAAAGGATTCAAGAGTTTGAAGCCATCTGTCAAGCTGATTTCCGCTCAGCATAGTAACAAACATTATTATGTTCTGTCGCTGTATTTGCATGCAATAGGAAATGTGTTGCTTCTAATTTTATTGCACCTTGTTTTTCTTGAAGAAGCTCCGTTCGCTTTAGCAAAAATTTACATTATAAAACTAATTGTCTCTGGCTTTTGAACCTTATAATTATTCTACAGTATTCTGGATTGTTTTGTCACTAATTGGAGAAGCTTGTATTATATAACTTTCTCTTTATTATTTCTAAAAATTTGACGAGAAAATTTTCTTTGTATCATATTAAAGACTTACACTATTTCAATTATATCATTTCCCAAAACATCAATACACAAAAATCCAAATAGCAAAATGACATTAATATTATAGAATCTATGATGATACTAAGCCAGATAATTAATAAATTAAAAAGTTCTAGATAACGGTCAAAATTTATGTAAAAATTTATTCAAAATAGAAATTTCAAAGTAAAAATCTTTTTCTCGATCTTTAAATTTTTAATTTTGCATAACCGACATACTCAAAGAGACAATCTATTACACGTTCACACACACATAAATAGTAGTGCACAAACATAGAATATCTTTAAGTGAATACACACACAAAGAGGATGTATTATGACTACACATACACAAAGGACCTATAAT
>JAPYZD010000922.1:0-21234 GCA_030522725.1 Ichneumoninae sp. B BG-2022a
AATACACATACAGTATTTATTTTGAACACATACGTTGAGTATATATAATGATTAGATTAAATCTATTTAGTTCTTATATTTGAAGAATATAGATAAACCTCATTCAAGTCTTGACTTCATAAATAAAAAGTATTCATTCCAAAAAATTACATTAAATCTCGAAAAAATATAATTAAAAGATGTATATCTGTTACTTTCATGAATCTTTAAAATTAACAAGATTGAAATGGTTTTATAATAAAGTTTTTTCATATACGTATACCAATAAATTGAGCCTCAATCTTGTTATAAAAATTTAGTGAATTTTGTTTCTATTTAGTTTATATATTTTTTTATGTTAAGCAAAAAGTTATAAAATTTTTCTGCTTGTGTGAATGTCGTTGTAGAAAAGGAATCAAAAAGGTTTTTTCCATCGGTTCTTATACGCTCTTGTATTATACTTTTACCGTTATAATGGAAATCTAACATAATGGCTAATAGTAAGATTATTATAGCCATAATACTGAGAAACGTTTTAATGGAAACTTTTTTCTCTTGTTGAACGAAAATGTCTTTTAAGATTATATTATTTTTTGATGATTGACTCAATTTGAAGCGAGTCCCACGAGCCATTGATGCTAACTTTTGTGCATCTCTAGTTGTGAGCTGAAAAAATAATCAAAATTAGTAATGTTGTCATTTCACTTTTTTTCAGATAAAAAAATTCCTTACTGAGGCTAGCAAATTGTTGTAGGGATTGAAGTTGTCGGTTAGAATACGACCACTGCTACGTGACCAGGGGGATGTGTAAGAAGCAGGTGATTGAATTTCACATATTTTATTAACTTCAGATAAGTCTTGACAGTACTCAAGAAATTTATTAAAAGACGCAACGAGATCCAAAGAATCCTTATCTAGCATTTTAATACCAATAATTAAAGCTAAAGTCTCTACAGCATATTTATCTAATGATTTGATTTCATTTAGCTGAACCCAGAATTGACAAACACGAATTAATGATTGAACTTTACTATTACATTGGGCCATCAATTCACTTGGTTTCTCAATAAGACAAGCATGCCAAGGCATTAAAGCTTCCAATCCTTTCTCTAGATAAAGTGTTTGCATGCGTCTATACGCTATTTGTCGTTGGTCTTCACTCGTTCGCCCCAAGGCGGGTGCAAGAAAAACTCGAATCATTGTGTTATTTATCATTACCAATATATGGAAAGGCTGACTTGTTTTTGCATTATCAGAGCTCTTTTTTTTAATACTCATTGTTGGATCATCACGAGCCAGCTCAACAAGAAATTTGTGCAACTTATGAAAATGATCGTTCGGAGACTTATCATAAGGCGGATCCTCACTTGACTTTAAAAATACAACCAGCTCAATCTCTGGAACACCAACTGCTACTCGTCTTCCATATGATCCTGAAACGTAGAATCTAGAAACTGCGAATTTCCTTTGAATAGCATCAGTCAATCGAAAAACGTATTGGTTGTTCTCAAGTCTTTCTGTTTGATTGAGTTCGAGTCTTTTTCCTAAATCTTCTAAAGATTCAGAAGACACGGGTTTAATCAGCGTATTACTTAATTTTGTTATGAGCTCTGTTAGATAATTTTTGTTATTGGTTCTCGACAAAGAGTAGGCAGAATCCTTGATCCCCGTCATCGATAGAGGACGACGTTATAAGAGATTCTATATTTATTATATGAACATTGAACACTGAGCCTTCAGTGCGGGACAGATGCAGTTCAAACATGCACCAGACACTCGGTCGCGGTGGAAACTTACGATATTTTTATACATGAATGTTTGATAAAGCGGCTGCTGAGAAAATTGCGGCCGAAATTTTTGTTTTAGACCAGTTTCTGTGGAGCCGATTAGGAATGGTCTGACCATTGAGTATCTCATGAGTGGCTATGAGGTGTTAGGTGAACCACAATCCTCTACAAAACCGTTTGAATCGATCCATCACATCTTTATTTTCTACAATCCAACATCGGGGGGCAATACGGCCTCTGTACTTGCTAATTCTTTACTTCAACAAGCCAAATTGCATTTTGGGTCGCGCCATGTTTATTTATCGCTTTGGAATATTTCGGAATGCACAAATGGTATAAAGCCGGGATTTTTAAAGCTTAAATCTTTAACTCAAAAGGTGCTCCCGCCATTGCACGATCGTCTGATCCGTGTTATTGTTGGCGGCGGTGATGGAACAGTTATGTGGTGTATTGCCGAGTTGGACAAACATAGCATTGATTTGGATAGGATTGCAATTGCTGTGATTCCCTTCGGTACAGGTATGCAGTCGTAATTGTTGCATGAGTGGTAAATGTCATATGATCATGCAGGGAACGACTTCGCAAGAGCTCTTTTTTGGGAAGAGAATAAGTTTTCGCTTGACAAAGATCCTAAGCTTGTGTAAGAATTGTTAAAAATACAGAATTTCAGACTTCGCGAGCTTGCTTATCAGTGGCTTACAGCAGACATCATACAACATGATTTATGGAATGTGAATATAGAACTTCTTAGCTCAGGTCAAATTAGGAGAATTGATCCACGAACAAGAGAGAAGGTTCGTAGTGATAGCATAATAAATGGATGATGATCTTCGTATTATATAATCGCGAACTTCTCTCAGACGGTTCTTAAAGAAAAAAGTATGAGTGGTACAGAGAATTCGACGTACTCAGTGACGTATAAAATGTGCAACTACTTCAGGTATTTTTCTGAGGGATAGAAAATGCTTAGATTAATACGTGTAGATGCAGTTCAGGCTTTAGTGAGATTCCTCATTTGCTTATAATCAATTTCTATCAGCATGGGAGTAGAATCTCGCATTGGAGTTGGTTTTGATAGATATAGAACAACCAGCCCATTTTGGAATAAATTACGGTATGCCGCTGAAGGAATCAAAAAATCAATTCTCAAACACACTTTACGGATAAATCAACTCGTTTCCTCAATGTCTGCGTATGATTCAGCATGTATGTTCTATTTTTAAAGGTAGAATTTTTGACTAGCGGATCGCTATCGCGTTGTGTTCCATTGTCCCAAAATTTCTCATGGACCAACACGTCAAACTTCAACATTATCGATTCCACAATCATCAATTTCTTCGCTTTCCTCTCTTAGTGGTGAAATAGAAGAATCGTCCAGTAGCAACTACGTTCTGGAGAGTCCAGTATCTGATTTGAGTAGAAACAAATCAAATGATATGAACAGATTGATACATGACGTTTGCACGTCCTTGAGTGAAAATAATCTCAAACCTTCAAAAATGTCCCTTTCATCATCGGAGCATCCGTTTTTGTCATTATCAGCTCCTGTTTGCTCACCCGCTTCATCCAGTAGGAAGTCTTCAGGACAGCCACCCTTGCTTGATAGTACGCAGTCAAATTTGCCATTGACATTATATGTTGTTCAGGTGCTGCCTCGCTAATCGCAATTAATATACCTAGTTTTGCTGCGGGACTCGATATCTGGAAATCAGCTCACAGACCCGGTTTGATTTCAATGGTAAATAGCTCATATCAATATTCTACAAATTTTATTCACGCGTGCAGAATGGTCAGCGTGTCCCAGAATTTACAGAGACCCAGAAGTTAGGTGATGGGAAACTAGAATTTTTAATATTCCGATCTGCTGCATCCATTGGTTTTGAGCGCATGGCGGTACGGTTTCCTAGAACATTTATATAATTAATTTTTTCAAATTTTCGTCTTTTTCTGAAGCATCCACTTAGGGTCTCCAAGGTCGAGGAAGAAAAGTTTGTCAAGAAAAAGGTCCTTTTGTAATGCTATTTCATACACTCCATCCGGACTGTCGTGTATATTATCAGATTGATGGAGAGTTTTATGTAATGAGCTGTCCGAAAAAGTAAGAACACAAAGTGAAGTATAACTTATACAATAGGGCAATTATTGCATTAGACAAAAGGATACGTGTACTTGCATCACCAAAAAGTCCTTTCAAAGCAAATTATGTCTGGTGCGATACGACGAATGAAACCAATTTACTGAATTCAAATCAAGAAGTCTGTTACTGAAAATTTTTGTTAAAAATATTCTCCCGACGAACATTAGCTTGAATCAGTTGCATTTGGCATGATTGGAACTACTAGCCCTTCTTCCTCTTCGTCATTCTTATTTGACATATTGCCTCCATCATACAATGTTGAACCATCTGTGTATTGCAGATTCCGGGATTCAAACTGAAACAATATCGATTTTTTGTGAAATTGTGGAAAAATATATTCATCTGTCACAACGAACCTCATCATCATGACTACTGCCCCCATCTTCATCTTCAACAGCAAGTTTATCGTATTCTCGCCGGCAGAAATGATCCCAGGGTCTGAAAAAATAAATTTTCGAAAATCAGACGATGTCTCATAACTTACGTATAATGAGGAAAGTCAGTTATCTCCTGCTTCATACTAAATGGATCTCGTTGTTCGTATGCTAATAATTTTGTTAAACTGATTTTTCAGTAATTATCAATTTCTAGTAGTACCTCAAAAGCATGTCAAAAAAGACTCCAGCAGTTTTACGATTTTTCTTAAAATCTGTAAGAGTATATTGGGCCGGAATACTCGGTTTTAACAAATCATTCCTGAGAAGTTTTGTTGTATACAAAGTTGTTACATCTGACAGATTACGTCCTCAAAAATAGGTGCTTCTTGACATAATGCTTCTAAACGCTGAAATTGCTCAGTGTAGAAAAATTCCATCTCGTAATAGCTGATATATTGAATAAGAAAAGATCAAAAAAACCACATACCGTATAAAACCGTCACCGTCAAGATCTACGACATCGAACCAAAACTCAAGACTTTGATTGGTTGTCTTATCCTCATCATTAAGTAGAAACACTGAAAATGTGATTCCCAAAATTCAATTTCGAAGAAGCTTGGTGAAATAGCATGGCTGCATCTCTAAGACAATATCTACTTACCTACCTACAAATTCCTCAAAATGAAGGAATGGATTATCAGACCGTGATTTCTCCAAAACTTCAAATACACGATTTATTGTACGACTGCTCAAGGCATGAGAGTCATACCTGGAGGATTTTGAGAAAACTTTTATTTGAACTCGCCTCATAAGATCTTGTTTGTCTAATCTCGTGTCTCTATTCGTATCAAGCTCCCAAAATGCACAATATGCAACATAGAAATGTTCATATGAAAAAAACGTCAGCTCGAAATTGACATCTGCCATTCTGTCTAAGCTTTTCCACAAAGCTGATAGACTTGTGGGTGACCCCGAATTATCACTCATCGCCCCCGAGTCAGGATCATTCATAACTGTTGCTGCTGCTGCTGCTGCTTTATATTTTAAGCGCTCATCAAACATCCTTAAATTGGAAAGATAAACTTTTCCTGTTTTTCTGGAATCCAAAGTATAGAGAAGTCGAACGATCACAAATTCGCCTAAATTTCCACAGAAGGAGTTTTTGGACTCATAATATGATTACAGTCAGAGATAAAATATTTGACGTACTGTAGCGTGCTTGAAATTCAGTGCCCTTTAAAAAAAGCATCCCGGGATGATTATCAAGAATGGCTATATCAAATAAAATAAATTTATTGATCTTACATTGAATTACTTTTCCAAAGTCATAACTCCAAATGAAATCGTTGTGAGGTTCACGAATTATATTGAAAAAATTTAAAGTATCATCACCTAGTACGAAATGTTTACCCCAGAATCTGAAAGATTATTTTGATTGAGTCTGCCGTACTCGATTAATGTATTTTTATTTAAAACGTCTTTAGAATTCAGACGCTTCCAAAGACAATCTGCATATTTATAAAAGTTTGAGCACACGGACAATCAATCTTATCATCGCGAAAGTTACAAATTTTACGTTTCACAAAATCGACACACAGCTGAAATAATATTACCAGAGAGATATATTGATTGATTTAAGAGATTGGACACAATTCTTTCTTCAAAAACTGAATAGCCCATTCCACAGGATTCTATGTCAGCAAACTGCATTTCAATCGATTCATGTGTCCTTTTATCAATATCGCTTGACGGCTCAGCATATATCGGTTTGTAGAAGCTGAAAAAAATTTTGCTGTTAAATCACATGCAACCGAAACAAACCTTGGAATCTGCAGCATATGAGCCGTTACACCTGCATCAGCTCGACGTTGCTGCCTTTGGGATGGTATAATCTGATATACTTCCAGATCGCTCTCAGACGCAGACTTCCTTCTTTTTGAACTCAAACATGTTGTAGCAGCTGTGGGCTTTTCTATCAAGTCCTCTCTTGACGTCTCACATGTTGAGACGGTTACGCTGCTACTTGATGGAGGTAGTAACGAGTCTGGGAGAATTTCACAAATTGCTGGCCGCTTTCGTTTTTCTGTCGAGCATTCCAACCCATTTTCAGCAGCCAGCAGACGCTGCTCTATAAATGAAAGATTCAGGGTATTCAATTCCTCCAAAATTTCTACACGTCGCTTCGAAGTAGCCACATTTTCTATTATCGGAACACCTGGATCACGACCTGTAAACATGCGTGAGGCTATCATCATGTGACATAATCTACATGCAACTCAAGTTGAACAGTTTTAAGCTATTTCCTGATGCTCACTTTTATCCTCTTTATCGAATGCCTTGCAATCAGCAAAATGTGTTCTCATGTCTGCCGCGTACCGTAATGCAAGCGACAATTCTGAAGGGTCGCTTGCGGTCTGAGCATGAAGCGAGCTTAAGGAAGCGGTTGACTGTAATGCAGCCTCAACAGGCACTTCATCCAAACAGTTCGAGGCGGGCGCAGTGTCTGCTGAATGGATTTATAATCAGCTGCTCTCACACACATTCAAATCAGAACACTTAGCCCAGCATTGCCATATCTCACCCTAACTGCCTAAATATAAAGCTTCACGCACATGTCTTTTGGACTTTTATGATTGACAGATTCTACAAAGCCTTGACGTACTATGAGTATATTGAGGTCCTTTCTTTGCAGGGCTTTTTGGAAGATTCAATGATGGCGTTGTAAGCAAATCAATCTGGACGTTCATCAGTACAGGAGGCACTGTGATGCTGAAAGTGCCCGGTGCTGTACTCGAAGGGGAAGCGGCATCAGGAGGTGGCGGAAGTGATGCAGAAAGGCTTTCGTTGCCGCTATCGAATGGACGCGCAAACACACGATCCGACGAGGACGGAAGGGATAAATATGAATCGCTTCTTTGCCTAATAGGCCATGCGGGCACATCTTCAAAAACTGATTGATCGTTCTGCATGACGCGCACTAAACTCTGAGTTTGTGGCTGCAGTAGCCATTCGAACATTAATTGTTGCAAACGTGATTGTACGATCGAGTTTTCATTTGAGCGTTTCCAGCAGCCTGTCAAGGCGGAGCTCAGTAAGCGGCTGGCATTGTCGCGTTCCGCTGAACAGGAAGATAACAGAGGCGGGGCACTTCCCATTTTCCTGAAATCTTGAGAGAATCAATAACTAGTTCGATATATTTTAGTCAGCCCAAAGTGTGTGCGACTACTTCATTCTTTTTTTCTTAACGCTCAAGCCCAGTTGTGGCTTACATTATCTAGTCATCATCCCTATATGGTCCTACTGGCTTGGGACCTCAGAGCCAGACAAGCAGACGGCAGCTCCTTATCGTCGGTAATATGAGCACTCCTGAGTCTATGCGTCGTATCTTCATTGGGAGCATACCAGAGGTTGTCACTGAAGTACGACTTGTATAGGAATCATTGACTTTCCGACAGAGCGAAATTAGAGCGGCTGGAAGTCACTATGGTACAGTTGTATCATTTCATTATGTGCCTTCGGCACGAGGGTGGGCTTTGATCACGTACAACACCCCAGAGGAAGCTCAGTCTGCCATCGCTGGAATGAACGAAAAACTGTTTTTTTCCGTAAGATTTTTCTACCTAGGCACAATAAAGACTATTTCTCGGTTTTTGCTGACTTCCCTCCAAATTTATGCCTTCAGAGTTGCATGACACCTGTTGCAGCTAGACTTGCGAACGAGAAGAAAGTGGACTGTCAACGCTTAGGTCGCCAGCCTGATAGTCAGGCAGCTGATTCTGGCGGAACCGCAAATAAACGAAGTACGACAGCAGCAGCAGCGGTGCAGTCTACCTCCCCGATTCCGCAGCCCATCATGGTAGTTCCGGATTGTCTCCCCCTACAAACTCAGTGGTTGACTTATTTCACTCCTGAAGGTCATCCGTATTACTTTAATGTTTTAACCAAACACACCCAGGTGAGGGAAAAGTGATTAAAAGTAGGGTTTCATGCAATGTTACACAATATCAACTGCCAGTGGGAGAAACCAGTTGAGTTTTCATTCTCCCCGCAACAATTTCAAATCCAGCTCCCACAACAACACCCTCTTCACTTTTCATTGCCTACCACCTCATTTAGCGTCACTCGTCCCTACAATCCCTACACAGACACAACTCCAGCACAAAGAAGTTCTCTCTCAGCATCAGACCCCGCACCAAGCGAAGTTTTAGGTGCGCGAAAGTTCGGCCCTCCTGGGTGCAATCTGTTTGTTTTCCATATTCCATCTGAATGGGGCAATACAGAATTGTACGATGTAAGCTCGACTGCGCATAACTTGCTTGCAGCATTTTAAGTTTTATGGTAGTATAATTTCAGCCAGAGTGAAGACAGGTAAGAGTTTTCACATGGCATAAATTTTTCTTTTCAGATAAAACGAACAGGAATTTAGGATTTGGTTTCATCAGTTACGATTCTCAAGAAGCTGTTAGTCAATAGCATATAATAATATGGTCTTTAACATTGTAATTCATTTGACATTATTATTATTATTATTATTATTATTATTATTAATTATTATTAATTATTATTAATTATTATTAATTATTATTAATTATTATTAATTATTATTAATTATTATTAATTATTATTAATTATTATTATTATTATTAATTATTATTAATTATTATTAATTATTATTACGAAATTTATAATTTTTATTGTTTGCAACTAAATCCTTTTTCTTGACAGACTATATCCGCAATAAGAGCCATGCACGGTTTTCATGTAAACGGGAAGTGGTTAAAGGTTACTCTGAAAAAGGGCGAGGAACACTTCCTACCTCCTAATTTGCAAGCAATCTACAATAAAGCAAATGATACTCCTCTTAATGACAATATATTATTTAGACATTATCAGCATTACATGCCTCAATTAACAGCTGCAGCAATGATTTCACAACAATTTGATTCTTATAATGCAGGTTTTTCTTGGCCAATTACTCATCCTCAGTCTTTTATTGGTTTTGCGACTCAGATTCAAAGTGACAATAAAAGTGAAAGTACCCATCCCAAAAATTTCAAAGAAAAGTCAAATCCTGCTGCTAGCTTCAACTAAATAAGCTGAGGAATAACCTCACCCTTGCTCAAAGTAGTAGTTATCATAGCCACCTCAGGAGGTAATAGTGTCGATATATCTACAGATTGTATCGATTGTCCTCAACGCGATCTTTTTTCGATACCATTACTGTAGTAAAGGAGCAATCAGGAGAATTTGTCGGATTTCAATAGCTTCATTTGAGGCTATAATGTTTTTGCATCTTTCTGTCATTTTTTTATCACATATACGATTTATGATTCTGAGAATTCTTCAAAATTAAATCTTTCTATTAGTAAATTGTTCTATAGAGCCCCTGTTTTGTCTCCGTTATGATTCATGAACTATGTGCGATTGGTGTTTAGTATTCTGGAAGAAGCTCTTAGTTCTTTCAATAATACAGTGTTGTCGATGTCCGCATATATAGTTGTAACAAGGTGACTATATTTTTATCACGACATTCTTGTAGTCATTGATTTATTTGAAGCGACTTCTTTGGTATAATATCTGCAGACATGGAAAAATCTTAATGACTTAATAATCACTTACAAATGCCAAGTCAGTTTGTGCTGCAAGGCTTATATAATGAAAAACATTTCATGCATAATTCAACATCGCAATCGTTACAGCCCCCCGAAACTGAATCAATCGACCCGCCTTTTGAAAAGGGTCACACTCTACTCGAATGCAGGGATTATAGTGAAGATCAAATTTATCCAAGTGATGTGCGTGGATATAATGATGATACAAAGTCCCATCGTTGTGATCATGATTCGTTCATCTCTACTGCTATGGTTAAGGAACCCTCATTTCAAAAAAAAGATGCAAACGCATCTCAAGAACCACATGCAGATCCAAGAAAATTATTAATACGAAAATTTTGCAATGAAAATATGTACTATTCAAAATCTGCAGCTTGTACAAACAGTGATGAAGGTAATGCAGATCCACCTCAACCCCACAAATTACCTCCTGTACGTCCCCTTATGAAATATGGGGTCCAGAGAGATCGAGTTCAAACGGCAAAAACTATACGAAAACACTACAGATATCTGGCTCTTGAAATTTTGAAATATTGTGTGAAGCGTAAGAGGGCTCATGCACTGTCCGCATTCCGAGAGGTTGCAGCATTCGCATTTTCGAGAAATTTTCAAAGGCCTCCCGCGATTTGCAAGCCTACTCGATTAGAAGGTTTAATTAAAATCCGGAAATCCTTTGAGCCCTTGAATAAAGCAAATACGAGAAGTCTGCGTCCTGAGCATCAATTCAATCGACAAGAGATGAGGCCCACCGAGAGTATTCCAGAGGCTTATACTTCAATTGATTATACCAAGTCTTTTCAAATACCCACAATACAAAGGGCTACAACATTGAGCAAAGCCAGATCTGATTCCAAATCTAAAACAGCAGATTGCATAAGTGCCAAACTAGATGCGGAATCATGCGAAAATGATGAAGACGAAGTCTTTGGCCTAACTTCTGACAAACTGATAAGGTCACAAATAACCAAAGTTGAGTGTTTAAAGACTGAGGGTTCGCACAGAGGTGTTGACGGTTTATGGAGCGATATAGACCGTTCTTTGACTGACGCTCAATCCGATAGGTTGTTATTAAGGGGTATTGTAGTGGAGAGTTTGGTATCATGTTTGATAGTTTGGCAGGAAAAGATATTTCGCGACGCTTGGACACGATTAAAAAGCGCTTTTCACAAAAAGTCGGATAAAGTCACATTTGCTTGTGCAAAACCCACATGTGCTGTGCAGCGGCCAATACAACTTGTGCAGCTTAAACCGAAGCCTCAGCACTCTGAAACTCGATTACTAGTATTGTGTTTCTTCCTGGCCCGTGTGGTTACGAAATGCCAAATTGAGACCTGTAGAAAAGCTTTATATCAGTGGCAAGACGATACACTCAGAATCCGTAAAGAGCATGAAATTGCTCAGCTTGTGCAGACAGCTAAATCAAATCAACGTATTATCGCTGCGAAAGCCACATTTATCGCTCTACGTCGTAAGCTCCAACGGTAAAAATGAACCGAATAACTTATTTCAACTCTTAAACTTTCAGATTGCTTTCAAAGACATGGTCTTATCGGTTTGTTAAGTCTCCGAACTCATTCAAAGCCAAGCAAAGCTGAAGGAAATGCTATAGATAAGCTTTTTGAGTTTTGCCCTATTATAAATACTGAAGAAATTCGACAGCAGCAGCAATCTAAGGTTTTCGTATTAAAAGCTTTAGTTTTTGCGATGGATCGTATCGCTCGCAGACTTAGCTTAAGAGCTGCACTTCAAATGCTAATGTATCATAGCGGAGAGATTAATTGTGCAGCAACAGAACCGCCTGTCTCAAGGCGACAGTTTAGCCCAGCTGAAACATTGCACCGTGAATCCTCTTCACAGATTGAGAGAATAGAAGATCGTTCATATTCAGCAATTCTTGATCCATTGAACAACGAGGTATTTCCGACATGGAAAGCTAAGGTGATGTTGAGAGGGTCGATGCGCTTTGATAACAATCGTCTCTCTGATAAAGTCCGAGCAGGTTCCATAACAAAACATGATATGAAGACTTTTAGTTCGTGTCAAGGTATAATATTTAAATGTGCGATAAGTGTTCCATGTAAACTCATGCAACTATAATTTCTCTTAGTAGGTATGTCAAAAAAATCTTGCAATTTCAGTCAATCCACCATTGGACTTAAAGCATAGTGAAGACTGGTCAAAAATAAAGCAGCTTCTCGACTTTATTATTTCAGCAGCTGTTGGTTTTGTGAAAAAAGCTGAGACAAAGTTTTTAGAAAAGGAATGCTCAGTATCAATTCCTGCATGTAACACTTCCGAGCTAAAAACGAAGACTGTTGTGGGTATTGATAAGGTTGAACTTGTTGATCACATGTCAGAAAAACGGTTTGAGGACCTTAAGATGGAGGGTTTTGTACAGCTCAAGAACAAGGAGCTCAATGATAATATCAGTTGTCATCGTCAAAAGGATGCTCAAAAACGAGTCAGTCCAAAAAGTCTTCCAGTGGGCAATAATGAAGTAGGAAATGGAGTGTATCAGAATAAGTTGGCACAAACTTCTATGATGAGCAATCAAAGCGCCATTGCGCAATGTGTGCCTTCCAGAGAATTTTCAACCCAATCAAATAAAGACTTGAACTATACCAATGCAGAAACATCAAAGATCTCGGTTTGCATGAAGAAGAAGAAGAATACGGTTCAAACGCCAAGCTCTCATTTCATTAACCAACAAATCGATAATCACTCCGAAAATAAGGGAAATAACTTTCATGTTATGCAGGATTCATCACAGTCAAAAATTGCGCCATGCAAAGATTTACCTTTATGCACTTCTGAAAGTCTCTCGAGATATCGAACTCGGAATTTCTGGCTACAATTAGTAGATACATGTATGGAGGCACAATTGCTTCATGGATCAACTATGATAAAATACCATAGAAGCAATTGCCAGCCTTCGCTCCGATTTTTGTGGGTGAGCATAGAAGTCAAACCCTTTCGCTCTCGAAATCTTTAAGTCCAAAGATTCAAATTTTTGTGTTTTTCTTCAGATTGATTTAGACGATAAATGCCTTCATTGGGCGCATAAGCCACCACCAAGTCGATTTATGCTATCTACAAAAGCTGTTCCGCGAAGATCTCGTAGTCTAAGCCGATTTTTCCGTCGAGCTCCATTAGAAGCTGCGATTGAAAGAGAAAAGTCACTTGATCTTTCTCTTCATAAGCAGGAGTCCGGCAATACCATTGCGTCACTTCCACCTATGCTTGATGGTAGGCTTGCTCAGCAAACGTCCAAACCTTCTTTTTCTGCATCAGGGGGGAATGAAAGTCGATGCACGAAACGCTCGATTCCTTTAAGCAGTATCAAAGGTGTTGCGTATACTTGGGTTATTTCACCAAATACAGCAATGCCATTGATGCGAAAACAAAATACAAATACATCAAATGACGCGCGACTCAAAGTTTCGCAGATGTACGGTCGAACGTTTGTCATCGTACTTAACAATATTGTAACACAGAGTTCTATTAAACAGAAAAAAAGTCGGCAAAAAAATGAAGGAATTTTATTTTTTCAGCTCACATGTTTGAGTGATATCCAATTTTACGCATGGTTTATTGGTAAGTTTGCTACTTGTTTGCATTTAAGCTTCAGGATTAACACGACTTATTCAACAATCACGACATCCGCAGTTAGAGAAGTCCTGTGCAATTCTTAAGCCTTTGATATGTAGTGAAGAAGAGTGTTTGAGCAATAAGTTGATATTTCGAAAAGCACGTAGGCAAATGAGTATTGTCATGCAAAAATAGTACTTGTCATCTTCTATTTAAGAAATCTCTGTCCACACAAATTGCCTATTTGAATTTTTTTCTTAAAAACTAAGTATTTGTAGAATCACTTCAAACATGATACCCTGAGACAGCGCTTAAGTTTATATACTCGTATATGGACACAATAGAGAGCGATTCATTGTAGATACTGGATCCTTGATTATATTAATCAGCATTCGAGTTTGCATATGAATGTGCGAGACAATATGATAGCTTTCATAATAGCACTCAAGTTTAAACAAGTAAGCCTCTGATAGCGTTAGAAGATTGGTCTGGATGCTAATCTAATTTAATGAGCAAATACCATCAAATCGCAAAAAAATTAAAATGTTTTCATGATTAAGAACTTGACTGATTAACTCGTCAATCTGTATTAACATATACTGGAAGCGGGAGTAGTTGAATTTCTATGTTCATTCCATTACTCGTCAACCTGTAAACTCACAGCGTAATTATAAAGGAAGCTTTGAGTGATTCGAAATTCAAACCAAGACATCTGTCTGTGTGTAATATTTGAAACCTTGATACTATAAGTATCAGCACACAAAAATATAGGATTTTTCTTCCTTCGAGCTGTAAGCCTTAACTCAAGGATTACCTAGATATGAAATGATTCCAAGATTGATTTATAATTCTGAAGATATCAATTTGCTCAAAAATTTATCCTTGGTTGAAAATATTGACAGATCAATGGTATTCGACGTCCAATTTGGAAAAATCAGGAATTATGTGTATCATATATATCAAGCTTCAGATTTAATTTATCTGAACAAGAATTCATGAGCAATTCAATTCTTGTTCGTACTTGGGCTGCTAGAAGCAAATAATTTCTGATTAGTTGTTTCACTTTTTAGTGATTTAATTTTGTTTTTCATTTTTTTTCTACAAATCCCGAGTTTTGCAGAAATCGGATGATTTTTTTTGAAGAACTGGAAACGATAACCTCCAGTCTCATTTTGAGGCTAGACGCCCCTTACACCTGTGATCTTTGTGCCAATAATAAGCTTAAATAAAGTGAACACATTTTTTCTGTACTTCATGTCCTATATGTTTTTTGAACACAACTAAGAAACACGTTCCTACAAATGAGACAAAACAATAAATACCTCGCAAAGGTTTGTTTTTAACCTCAGCGACAGTTATTGGATCAATGATGCGATTATCATTTTTCAAAATTATGGTTTTGGACATCTTTTTGGTTGTGAATTCGAAAAATGTTAGGCATCCAAGGGCTCTCCCTCAGGTAACCTCAGCCGAATCGAATTAATAGTGAATGCCTTTAAAATTTGACACAATTCATGACTTGTTGCAATCACGTCTTTCATAAAGCTGAATCTGCTCTGACATTCAATATTCCTTTCTCCAGACATCCGATTCTCTTGATCTTTCACCAGAAAAAACTGATTTAGCTTTTGGGATGCTATCAAAAAAGGGTGGAGTCGATGGCATATGGCATTTAGTTTCCGACGATGTTGATGCAAAATGTCAGATAATGACAGAATACACATTCGAATTTGACAGCCAGATAGTAAAAGTTGGACGAGAAAATGAGGATATGCTTAAATGGAGGGGTGAGATAATTGAAAAGGAAGAATTTTATCCCCCGGTTTATGAAGATTCAGTTGCCGTCATTACTATCGAGAGTGCTCAACGTGCTTCTCAAAAGAATCATGCACTCGAAATTTTGGAAAAACCAACAGACATATACATTGATTCGGAAGGCAAACTCAGAATGACAAATACTACACATACGATCGTCGGAACTTCATATTTCTCTATGAGTGATGATATAACAGGCTTATGGCTTTTGACAGATCTTCAAATACCATGTTATATAGAGATGTTTTATAATTTCAAATGTCAATCAAATTTCTTAAAAAAAATTTCAAAAATAAGGGCAGAATTTCATTATCCTCCGGAAAATTCTGAAATTGTATTAGAAACCTCAGAAATTATGATAGACAATCTATTAAGAAATCTGACAAAGATTCAAGTTGATTATGTAGGGTTACTTCACATTGATAATTTAGATTGTTTAACTATATGGCATCGTCCATAAATTAATCGCCAGAATTTATTTTAACTTTTTATGTCTACAGTTGCGGAATTATTATGATCATATGTTTTGAAATATTTCATATCAACCATGATATTACCGATAATCTCGCAAAATTTTGTTATAATATTAAAGTGCTGATTTTAATTTTTTTTTAAAACATAGACTTTTCAGATTTCTTACTTAACAAACGAATTCTTAAAATATATATTAAAGATAATTTTACATTTTCTTTGCCTATAATGAGCTATGAAATAGAGTGAAAATGACCATTTTTTTTTCTTAGAAATTTTTTTTCGATCAATTTAATTTTTTTATTTTTCTATATACTTTTTTTCTATTCAATAAACTTTTTTTCTTAATGTATTTTTTCCTTTTTTTCTTCTTATTGTACTTTATTGTACCTATATTATTTGGAGTCAAGTGCAGCATCAAGCATTGACTTTCGAGAAAATTTTAGTATCTTTACTACCATCATTTTCAAATTCAAAATTCTGATGATAAATGTCTCATGCACGATAAGGAAGAAAAATTCTCGCTTTGTTAGAAAATAAATATTATCAAATATTCCGATAACCTGGAAAAGAATATATGGAATTGAGAAGTAAGATCGAAAAAAGATGTATCATTAGCAATCGTGTCACCAAAGATCAAAAACCAGTCCATCGAACTCTGGATTTAAGACATAGAAAGAATAAAGACAAATAAAAACAAATGTTGTGTTGATTAAAAGAAGATCAAAGTTGTGGTCCTCAACTTGAAAGTATTTTATCGCAAAAAAAATCGTTGAGACAACTTGAGCACCAATAAATATTACATTCATGCAATTGTCCCGATATTAGCTCTCAAACATGCGTCTCCGGCATGCGCCCCGGATAATCTAGTTAAGATTAATCCAACTGCTCTCGTTAATTATTGAGCTTTCTCGCACCACTCAATTTTCTGATAATCGGAAGGAATAATGCGAAATTGAAACACTTGTTCAGTAAGTCTGGAGGAATCGTGAAGTTTCTGTCATATATATATAAAAAGGCCCCCCCCCCCCGCATATGAGCAAGTATATGTAATCCAAGATACAAAACCAATGAATTGTCAGAAATGGACATTCTCAAGAAGTAAAATTGTTGTAAAATAATCTCGTAAATCACTAAGAGATGAATTATCTCTTTTCTCTTAATGAGAAATTTGAAAATGATTAAATGTGCTTAGACAGCCATTTGTTGTACATGGTTTTAAAATAACACGAAAGAAAAGTCAAGACATCAAGATATTTCTGTCAATAGAATAACACTATAAGAAATTGTTAAATCTTGACTAAATTGTATCATTAGGTTTCATTAATTCATCAGCGATTTTTTAAAAATTTTACGATTCCGAAAAATATTGAACAATTGATAATACATTAGCTAAGCATCAACGGCCATATAAAATTCATTTTTTAAAGATTTATGTACCAATGTATAATTAAAGACTTAAAATAGGGCTAATTCTAATATGAATGATAACAAAGCTCAAAGCATTCTAGGCTTTAATTATTTGAAGGAAAAAGCTCTTCGCAAATAATTTTCTTTATCCTTGGCAATCTTGATTTGGGAATTGAAGAATCGTACAGAAAAATTATGAGTGAATTTCAAGATATGGTCATTTTAGCGAGGAAGGACTAATACTCAAAATATTAGAGTTAAATACTCAAAGCTCTGTCTTATATATTCAAATGCTTTATTTTTCATTTATTTTGGACTTTTTTCATCATTCAAGTCACTGAGATCAGAAAAAAGTCATCAAGAGTTCTTCATTAAGTTCTACCGGAGGGTTCCGTCATGGTACGCATGGGTGGTAGGCACTTTATAATTATGCGCATGAATAAATGATAAATTCATTCTATAATAATCACAAATAAGTGCACGAAATACAAGATTCGATTCGCACTATTGAAGCTTGCATTGTGCAATAGCAAAGCTAAGAATGTTCAAATGTTTATCTTTTCAAATAGCTGATATCTCGCTGAGAGAGCTTGATTTTGGTCTGTATAATTATATGACGCAGTCATCCGACTTTATTGATAACAATTATTATTGCGTGAATAACTTAAAAAAGACACCTTTAAATGTGCATCATCCTTCTATACAAGCTTCAATGACTTAACTTATAGCAGCAATGAATTTAATCGCAAAGAGTCGATTTTCTATGGTGGTTTTGTTGATAAACGCACCAGTTGTATTAAGAATGACACAAATTTTTTTATTTCCATTGGGTTAGATTTTGTTTTGTTATTCATTTATGAATTGTAGGAATATTTTAACAATTAACGTTAAATCTTAGTGAATCAATTAAGTCATCGAAAGCGCTCAGCGTAGAGCTAACATTCTAAGTTTTTTTAATGTTAGATTATCCTTATAGTTGCATACATATCATATTTGCATGCATATATGTTTTGCTTAACGTCATGACTACTAAGTGGAGGGATAATGTAGTATCTTATGTGTATCAAGTTACTTATTTATGAATTGCACAATAATGATCAAATGTTTAGTAACGACAATTTAACGGCATATACACATTTATACATGTTTGTAATAAGTTTTGGTGTGTATTTTTTAAGCCGCAATGTTATTCTCACATTGGGCGTGTCAAATTTCACGAAGTTGGATATGGACATATTGAATATATGGAACTTATTGATTGTGTAAATCACAATGTACGACGTAGATTCAATGCCAGTATTATCGCTGTGGCTGTAATATTGCACCAGAAAGATGATATCAGTGACCTGAAGGTAATTATTTATGCCAGTAGGAGATTATTAGGCAGTGAATAAAAATAGAGTGCTATGGAATCAGAAGCATCATTTAAGTGTGGGGAATTTCTTATTTCTCACCTAATTTAGAAAACAGCACCTTCGAAGTTCGAAGAGATCTCGAAAGCTTGAAGTGGAAATTGTTTATTATTTGTCTTCAAAATTTGCTAGATGGGCTTTGTCTCTGCAGGAATTTGATTTTGAAGTATTCTATAAAAGAGGAAAAAGCCAGAAAAATGTCGCTATTTTTCAATAGATTTACTAATTATGAATAAAGATAAAAAAAAAAGAGATTTTTATGGGGCCAACCGTCTTTAAAATAAAAATAGGAGAGGATGAAGTTGACGGGCAACAAAATTTTGATAGAAGGAGAGATTAAGATCCGAAAATGAAAATAGATAAACAAAAAAAGATAATTATACAAAGACAAACTAGTATTTCCGATCTCAGAAGAGTTCTTAGATGCACAAAAAGAGGAGATGAACGATGGAAGCCTAACTAAATTAAAATTTGAAAAAGGAAAACTAGTTTCATAAACTATGGGGAAAATCTTTGTCCCAAAGAAATTCAGATCCGCTGTGATGTATAAGCATCTCTTTTTAAGGATGGATTAGCATGCTGGAGTAAATTAGATGTATAAAAGTATGATAAAAACGTTTTAGTGGTCCTATTTGAAAGAATTATTGCAATAGTACGTTTTAGGGCATCTCACATGTTTAAGGTTAAGAGTACCTAAAAAATCGTTGGAGAAGGAGTGCATTTAGCGGATGAAATTTTGATATATGTAACGATGGAAATTTTTTATTTTGAGTATAAAAAAGAAAAGTTCAAATTTCTAACTATCATTGATTATCCTACACGATTTCCGGTCATAATATGCCAACACTATGGCTTATACCGTATATATAGCCTTCTATGGAGGCTGAATTAGTCTTTTGGGAAGTTTATTATATATTCTGACGGATAATGGTCCCCCTTTCACTTCATCTGAGTTTAAAGTAAAAGCAAATAAATATGGGATAATTTTACTTAAGCAGACGCCGTATTACCCACAAAAAAATATGATGATAGAGTCCTTTAATCAATCCTTAAGAAGGGGTTTAAATATACAATAAAGAATTAATTATAATTTAAACTTATTGGAAAAAATCGCATCTTTACTCGACTAATATAGATCAATACCGACAATGGTCACAGGCGGATTTTGCTTATCTTTATTAAGTAGAATTAAAATATTATGCCCTAAAATGCAGGCGTACACTCAGATAGCTGACAAGGATAGTAAATTGACTTATTTATGGTGATCCGTGGTGATTTAATAAACCGTTTAATTAAAGGAATAAAATGTTTCAATGCCTGTTCAGAACCCTCAATTGGCTTTGTAATTGATTTTCAAAGCTCTGTTGAAGTTCTTTGCTACACGTTGTCAGTGGAGTTATACAAAAGGATATTTGGGAATAATTGTGACGTGGTAAGTCCGTTAATTGCACTAGAATTTGACGAAAAATATGTGGTGATGGGGAATTGTTTAATAAATTTTGAAAGAGAAGGAATACAGGGACAAAACTTAAATGAAAGATCAACTTTATCGGCTCTTTCAGATTTTTTCGATTCTTTGAATTCAACTATTCCAATTTACATATTTGTTTCTTGCGCCTCATGACCAATACCATGTTCTATGAATGCGAAGGAGATTCAAGGTGACGAGTTAAAAGTATTTAAGTTAAAATAAATGATGCGAAAATTCCTGAAAATGTGATAAATAATGAAAACCTTAATTAGTGAGCTATGCGTTCAATCTTAAAGTTTGTGATTATCATGCATACACACTCAAAAGATACATACACAAACACGACTATCTGACTATCTGACTATCTGACTATCTATACCTATCAATATCTATCTATATCTATATCTTGAGCTCCCACAATAGCCGCAATTTAAGATTTACAGCACCCTTGAGCGCCGAACGCTAGAAAAGCTGCCTGTGGCAGAGGTTATGTCTTTGAGATAAAGTATAAAAAGTTTTGAACTTTTTTGGCTGCTTCACAAGTTGAATTTAATCAAAGGTGAGAACGAATAAAGCCTGTACTTTTGAAATTTCTTTTACAACTTTTGCAACGGTTTTCATCGGTAAGTTCATCTAATAATGCTCAAGGTATAGGAGGCGCCAGCGGCGGAGCAAAACGTTTGGATTCGCAATTGATAACCAGTTTTTTATGTCTAAGTAAATCGCTAGGTTTAGCGAATTTCTTGAGACATAAAGTGCAGTGAAGCTCTGGTTGTGTTGCAGGTAAAGGTTGTGGGAGAGAGGGGATAGAAGAATTTGTTGAAGAGGGCGAAGAGGAGGAGGAGGAGGAAGTTGTAGAGAAGGAGGAAAAATTTTATATATTGGTGGTTAGAGAATCTTCAGAGTCCAGAAGTATGATTATGTCATCGTTTTCTGGGAAGTGAGGTTGAGTTTGGGTCGGAGTTGAAGTATTTTGATAAATTTCTATCGTTAAACGGCAGCTATAGGCATATCTTAAATGATATTTAAGTCAAAATTCATTTGTGAATTGTTTTTGGCATTTGACGCATTTGGTGAATTGAGAAATCTAGCGGTTGTATGCTATTTCTCTTGTCTTAGTGGTATTCTCCAACTCTTGTTTAGTCGGATTTTGGTGTTTTGAAGTCCTTAACAAG
>JAPYZD010000923.1:0-31916 GCA_030522725.1 Ichneumoninae sp. B BG-2022a
TGGGAAGCGAGATCCACAAACTAACAAATTATTATTTTTTTTTTTTTTTTTTTTTTTTTTTTTTTTCGGATTTCATCCATCAGACGCCTACGTTTGGGTGGTCCTTAAATAGACATTTTTTTAATATGCCGGGGTTCACCCCGTATTATCGTGAGGTATAAAATAAAAATGCGGTGTGCGATGGATTTTTAGAGGTCTCTGCCGGATATTTAAAAAAAAATTAAAAACTTAGGTACATCTAAATTTAAAGGCAAAGTGAAATATTCGAGATTTCCTTGGAGCTCAGCCCGCACTTCCAAAGTACAACGAAACATTTTCTTACCACAACAAAATACTTTGTTATGGCAACAACTATTTTTGCTGCCACAACAATAAATTATTAACGATCTACTTTTTATTAGTGAAACAGAACTATTTTTCTCCATGCGTGACATGTCAGAAACCGGTGTCGATTGCACCGACTGCAACATATGAGGGCTTCCGAGTTTGAACATACCGGACTCGCTGTAGTCGCTAACCAATTTCTCGTCGCCCGTGCGTCGACGAGAAATTTGCAACTGGAAACGGATACGTTGAAAATATCATCAGGGTTTCAGAGAACGTTCTCGCAAATTTGACCGCAATCAGAGAGGAAGCTCGCCACTGTGGTGACAATGTCGATGGTATCAAATCTGCTGCCTATGCTATCGCGTGTGTACCAATATGAGTTCAATTTTTGTATCTCGTAAAAACCGATTTTGAGCTTAAGGGGGTTCAATTTTTGTAACGTTGTAGTTAAACTGATTATCGAAAAAATTAATACAAAAAATTGGGTTTTATGCACGGGCTCTTATGAAAACTTAACCAAAGTAAGACTACATGGAATTTTTGCGCTATATGAACGGTGCTATGAATTTCTTCGAAATTCACAATTCAATATAAAATAATAAAAAAATACCATTACCGAAAATTTCGAAGAGTGATTATACAAAATATTACACGATACGAGAGATGATACAATACGAAATAAAAAATATTACACATATGGCATTGAATAGTTTATGCAAAAATAAAATAAAATAAAAAATTGTTCCAACATATTTTAATTTAAGCTGTTTCGTCAACAAGTAAAAAGAAATCATTTCCGAAACGAGTGAATTAAAAAATTTGAAAAATTTTATATAGAGCACCTTCGAGTAGTACTGCAATTTCGCCAATTACGGAACAGATCCGAGAAGAAAGTGGCAGAGTTTGTGGAGAATGCCTCATATATACAAATACAATACAAAGGCAGAAACTACAGTTTAATACGGAGCAAGAATATATGATTGTAGGCTATTATAATACGCGATAGATTTGCGTGTATACATTCGCTGTATGCATTCGCTCGGTGTACTTTCCTTTCTTCGATCGTTACTCCTCGTCGCTCGCAACACTTATTCTGCAACTTTTTTTTCTTTACCTTCTCTCACATTTTCCACATCTTCCATTTTAGTTATGGTCCTATTCTTATTTTTCCGCCTCCTTTTTTATTTTTATTTTTCCGAGGCAATTTTAACAGCGAGAAGCTGTATCATTGTGATACCATCGGAGCACTTGTCCCGGCAAGGAGATGAAGAAAGAGAAGACACGAGTTTTCACCGGTGTGAATAGTCAATGAATCACTGTAATGGCTTGGGACGCAAGATATTCCGTGTAATTGTACCACCTGCACCGACAGGTGTGGTTTTTTATTTTTAAAAGCCAATTGTTAAATCATTTTTCTTTCTCACATTTAACTCGAAAACAGTCCCTCTAGATCGAGTAAAAAGTATGATAAACATCAATCATAACTCAAGCAGAACTGAAAAGTGTAAACTTATTTTCTGTAAATAACAATAATAATAATCATAACTCACGAGTGCATATGATGTTACCTACATTTCTACGAGTACAAGTAACATAAAATGGATCCTACTGTACTGCTAACCATCAATCGGTAAAGCCATTTTTATCAACCGCTTGCCAGTTTTTGCGAACCTTTCCTCGAGGGCGATTTCCAACGTTTCTCTCACGGCGAAGATTCCATATGCTTTGGAGAAAGAGGCAGAAACTCTCCCGTGAATTACAAACGTATTTCGACCAGCTTGGTGGTCCACGGACTAAGCTTGCTAAATCCAGTGCTGGCAGTGGTGACCCGAAAGCCTCGGGTTCGATTTCCGCTGAGTGTAAAAGGTTTTTCGTGAGCTACTGCGCGTTAGGGTATAAATCGTGTTACCTTATCGACGTCCAAGAAGCAATTTTTGAGCGTATCATTGGGGTCCTCGTCGGCGTCCCCCACCTTATCGGAGCTTGATTTGACGCTCCGATATTGCTACCAAGGCTTTCTCCGGAGCTCTGGAAATGGCCCCTATACGGCTACACCCAGCGTAGTTTTTATTGTGATTTCCCCAAGGTCTTTGCGAATGCGAGTGTATCTGGTGTCATCCGAAGTGCATTCGCAACCGCAATTCAATTAGTAACCGCTGCAGGTCCCGGACCCTTCAGGGAACCAAAGCAACTTCTTTGCAATCAGCAAAGAAGAGACCCCTCTCAGGATATTTATATATCGAGGTACATTGAACAGAAATAGGACCTTTTTAGCGTAGTCGGGAAAAACACTTTTATCGATCTGCGCGACTCCTATATACTCTTTTAGCATTCCACAATTGCTTTTTTGTAGTTTTTTATCTTCACACATTGCAATCATCAGAACACATTTTTCATTCGTAACTGGGACTTGAGAATTCGTGTCCCCGCGATTACTACCCCGAGATCTTTTTCGAATCTTATATATAAGATCCACGTCTGCTACACGTTAACTTAATAATTGCTTATATTATCTAAGCTTTGTTATTTCATTTTGCCAGGTGGGATATTTTGACGACATAGTCGGAAAACATTCTGTCTCAATGCTTAACACAATTTCCCTTGTCACGACGCCCGCGATCCTTGACGGGGTCAGCAAGCAATACGTATTTATCGTCATTCGGAGAGGAAATTGGCGTAATACAATTGAATTCCGAAAATGGGAGTCTGGATGGAGAATTGCATCGATAGCCGGTGGGGTAGGACCCCGTGACAAAGAGCCACCGTTCGGTGATGGGCGACACCTCGATGGGCAAAGTGCACCTGTGCCTCTCCGTTTGGAGCCTCCACATGAAAAAGAGCCGGTGGGAAAGACTAGGCAAGAAATTGCGTGTCGGCATTCCATTGCTGTACCAAAAGAACCCGTGTGACCGCATCGAGGGCTCCGCGTCCCGGTCGTGACATGAGACAATTACTGCTAATTACATATTCTTTGAGCTTCTGTTATTAGTCCACCTCGAGTAGGTTTAGTATGATGCATGGTATTTATATCCACGGTGCTTTACGAGCTGGTTTGTTGGTTCTCACACATCACCACAGAAACCATGGAAGCGTGAACGTCCGTTTGTCCGTGTTAATACATATACGCAGCTAACAAATACAAGAGTACAGCGCAGAGATGGCTTGTTTCTGCTCGAGCGTTCGAAACTCACCCTAGCCACGGGAGAATCGAGAAAATAAACGTCATAGCAGTCGGTGCTCGTGTGCGTGTGCAGTTTCCATTTAGCGGACAATTTGTACGTGGTGTGCGTCCTCGGTGAATCTCACAAACACGACATGATGCTACACAGTCTTGCATTTATGTTTGCTACCAATCATGGAGAGTTCCCGTTCATCCCTCGCACCGTACATTGCCCGCTCTGACCGATGTCAATGCCCCTTTCCAGTCATCTAGAGCAAAGCAAACTTTTACGGCTGGCCAGTCGACACGTTGAACTCGGTGCTGGCACGTTTGAAACGTAATACACACAAAAAAAAAAAAAGCTGGCGAAAAAAAGTAAAAAGAGGCGGCACAAAATAAACACGAAATAAACTTTTAACCGAGCGTTGTGTGCACGTACGCTGAAAGGGATGAAAGGGTATTGTAGGAATTTAACATTCATGAATGAATTAGCGGAGCGCGAGCTCATCCAGACGCGGTTTCACGGGCTTGTACCGAAATTAAGGTATGTGCCGCGCAACACGGACAATCGATCAATATCGTGCAAAAATACATTCCTCTAACGGTCCAACATATATTCGTATAATAGATTCCGATTTATTTTCCGCTTTGTGTCCGATAATATTCTCGTGAAAATATATCAGTATATCTGTTTGGTGGAAAGCTCGACACTTTCTTTATTTTTATTTTTTTTTTTATTTTTTTTTTTTTTGTCATTTGATAGAATTACCGAAACGAAGGTAGTGAGAGTGAGAAGCGGAAAACTGAACCGTCAGTGACTCATTCTTCCCGACGGATTTTCATCCTTAGCTTCTTCGCTCTTCCTCTTCGTTCACTCTCGAAGTGCAGAATCTCCGAGAACAAGGACTGTAGACGTCCCAAATCTCGAGACCCACCGAGGCACTGAACTTCGCACACAAATAACCGGGATTTTAGAAACCCCAGGAAATTGGTCTGGCCGCTACGCTAGTCACTCCGATTCTCCAACCGCCTCCTGTGCTCTAGTCACCCCGGGACACTAGACACTCCGGCATACTAGGCACTCCGGTACTTTAGTCGCCCCCGTACACCTGTACTTTAGTCACTTTAGTCACTTTGGTACTCTACTGTAGTCACTTCGGGACTCTATATTCGCCGGTGCTGCAGTCACTACGGTAAAGTAGCGGTGAATATAGATAGTGAATATAGATAGATAGATGTATAGTAGGTACCGGAGCGACTACAGAATCGCTCCGGTATTCTAGTCACTCGAATAGTCTCGCCGCCCCCTGTGCTCTAGTCACCCCGGGACTATAGATACTCCGGCATTCTAAGCGCTTCGGTAATCTAGTCACACTCGCATATTTGTATTCTAAACACTCGGGCATTCTAGGCACTCCGATACTTTAGTCGCCCTCGGACACCTGTACTCTAGTCACTCCGCTAATCTAGCCGCTCCGGTACTCTAAACCTGGGACCCGCCACTTCCACTGATCGCAACGCATCCTGACGAAGATACATACGACGTCGCGTTGACCTAAACGAGACCTCGCCGCACTTCCACCAGTCTGCTCCGCTCTATTGACGCCGCCATTGACCGAACAATAAATTTACCGCGCTTGCATCAGGATGCTATCGGCAGGCATGGGAGAAACGGAAAGGATGAACTCGCATCATTTCCAATTTCGTGCCGTTAGAGCGCCCCGCGTCCCTCTTTAGACCTCGCGAGCTTAATGAGATTCCGGGCTCGAGCCGCAAGCGTGAAATTGCGAATGAAATTTTCGGTTGCCCCATGACGTATATGTTCTACGCCCCAGTCGCGATTTAACCGCCTTCTGCCCACGCAGCATTCCTGCCCATATTCCGTGTATTAACAGATTTTACATTATAATTATTTCATAATATTTTTACGTTGTATGGAAATGCGAGGAAACGATTTATAAAAAAAAGAAACTCAAACTGTTTGAATACTCTTTCCCATATCTATACCTATATCTATACGATCGTCGGGATGGTTGTCTTTCGTCGTACGCCAGTTACTAAGTCCATCGAAATATTACCGATCACACTACATTCGTAATAATATTATATTATCAATCGCAATGACAACCTAACTAAAGCCTCATCTAACGGTTGCAATAATAAATTATACGTATTATTAAAAATTATAATAACGACTACTATATCTTGGTAGAGAAGAAATCGTTCCCAGTCGAAGCAAGTAATTATTTCTCTTTCGTTATTAACGGAACACTTCAACCATGAGAATTACGTAACATCGATGTTACATCATGGCTTTTTTTTTAAATAAAAACTGCTACAAGCGCTCAGTTAATTTACCGCGCTCGGGTTGCTTAAAACCCTTTGAAGCACATTCGCACAACCCCGTTACACCACCGTAGATCTAAAAATTCCAATGAAACATTAAAGACGAATACTTTTTTCCCTCTGGAATTTTGATTCCAAACGCCGTCGCTTACTCTTGAAAAATATACTATATGTAATAATTTTAGACTGAGTCGAATGTATTTCACGGTTCACTTATTTATTATTATTTATTGATTACGAAAGTCTATGACGGCTTCCTTTGAGAGCCAAATCGAAATGCTAATGAGATCAGAACATAGAGGCAATGCCAAATGCACGTAAAACAACGATCGCGGTGATATTAACGTGAAACACATTTAACACATTTACCATTCGAACGGAGGTACAAAGTGGCGGGGTAACTATGAATATAATAATAAACATACAGGCGAACAAGGCTAGAGCAGCTGAATCTCTTCACCTCCCTTCTCAGCCATTAAAAGCCGATGGCAACAGCCGGGATAAATCTCCAATGAATAGGCATAAATCGCCGCCCGAGGCAGCGTGTTCGAGGACCTCGAACCCATGACGATGAACGACCTTTGAAACGTGGTGGTATGCAATATAAAATATTTTTTATAAAGCTACCTTGCCACGCTGCATACGGTATATTGAAGCATTATCAAAAGCGACAGTTTCAGAGTCCCTACAGCTACACAGAGGAGTATATTTCGTAACCCTTGAGTGCTGTACCACAGCCTGGATATCGAGGAACTCGACTGTGGAGTCTGGCTAGCAGCTATCGTCTGCCCAACGCCATTTCAAAATGCGCCCTCCCTTTCCTCTCACTTGGACTGGTCGGCGGAGCGCCGTGAATTTCACGACAATCGCATTTGGCTTAGCTCCAAAGGAGTTTTGCAGCAGCCATAGAAGCAGAAACTGCACCGGCGCTAGCCACTGGGGAACTTCTTACTTTCCCAATCTTATGTTTTGAGACTACGGACGAAGTGGTAGGATGTTGTCCTCCATTTCTTTTATTCCATTCCTTTCACGCAGCCCCAATTGCCATTTTCTCTACTGCTGGTTACTCCATCGGTGGTAGCGGACGGGCTTTCGCACTGCGCAGGATCTGCGGAAGAAGAACATGGCGAGAATGGGGAAAGGGACTTCAATTGACCGGAAACATTCTCGCTGAAACGCCGCAGTACATTCGGACAAAGATGGACAGTCAGTCGTTCAAGGAACTGTTACTGTCCCATTCGGTTTATACACCGCGACTATAGAATCAATACCACACGCTTGTTTTAACACATCTCCGACCGTAACCCAACCTGCCGGGAACTGGCGATCTCATTGTCATCCAGGAGGCTTCTTTCTTGGCTCCAAGTACATTCTGCTAACCACCGGCCAACGCCCCCACGGAGCAATTCAACTAATAGTAGTATGTTGACATCCGCCTACCTGATTTGTGAGACATATAAGAGAGCTCTTAAAAGTTTCCGTTCGAGTGAACACGCTTTGCGCCCAGACTTAAGAACACAAGACCCGCAACCTCCGAAATATCCAACATCTTCCTATACTTTGTATCTACTTTTAGTTTTGAAGTCCTCACGCAATCCGTTACAGTCGAATGTATCTGAAATATGTTAAAATATTGTGTGATAGTTGGACACTCGCACGAACACTCGCACGGACACTCGCACGGACACTCGCACGGACACTCGCACGGACACTCGCACGGACACTCGCACGAACACTCGCGCGGGCACTCACACGGCCATTCATACAGGCATGCACAGGTTGGACGCCCCAGGAGGCCGTCGGCGCCGCCACCGCCAAACAGCGCAACAGAGTGGTAACTGATAGAGACAGTCGGGTCAATGATAGGACCAATCATGAGGGCCGGGTGCGTGAATTATAGAGACCAGGAGGTTAAAGACAGCAACGGGAGAAGGATAAATTAGACAGAGGGCGCAACGCATGCGCATGCATTTCTGAACATGCCATCATTGGGTAATTGCTCAATATATATTAGGGCTTCGGGCACTCGCAGCATTTCTCACGAAAAATCAGCGATGACATTTATAATTTTCATCAAACGGCTTTTAGCTGCGGAACACATCGTTATCATATATACCTTACAGTCTTACGAATTGTTTTTCTTTCTTTTTATCAGAGGACAATGCGACCGAGCCGTATAATAACCGTTAGTTATTTAACAAATCCTTATTAAACAACTCTCCATGAAACCCCGCCCCATACCTCCTTCAATTATATCCCTTCCTTAACATTCTTAAACATCTGCTGCAACGCGCGGTTGCAGTCAATCATTAGTCTCGGATAATCTCATCGAAGCATAATACCGCGTAATCTTTGTAATCTTCGATAATCGGCAATCCGATACAGAGTACATTTCAAAGTGTTCGATCCCGCGATCCCCTCATGCTTCCTCGTTGTCGTTCAATATTCACGTCCAGTCGTTAATTGCCGTTACAGTGCAATCGGTGTAGATTTCTGAGCATCGAACGTAAGCGTAGCCCGATGAGTAATGGAACGTAACAATGGAGTCGCAATGTTCTCGTATCTACAATCTGCATTATCCAATAGAAGCAACAAATGTACAAGTGCATACGCGTGTAATAGACATGTATACATGCCGTGGGCCGTGGGCCGTGGGCAGCGGGCAATCGTATTGCCCGCTGACACAACCAATGGACGTGCAGAAGCAGAAGCATGCATATCTATGTATCGTCACGATGTGGATATCCATTTCGGTCGAACGATATCTGCTACCGCATCGAAGCTGGGCGAACAAGGTGGACAAGTGCATTCACCTCCGGGGGGTGAGCAGCACTCCCGTATTCAGCGTCACACCTCCGCACACTGACGAATCCCACGCGATCGAGCGGTCCGCCGGGCTGCAGAGTTCGTCTGAGCATCGGTGAACCGCGCTGAAAGTGGCAGGACTTCCATAAAGGCAGCCAATGAGGAGGGCATAGAACATCCAGCGCACCGACTATGCATATCGCATTGTCGACGCTGAGTCCATACCCGCTGAGGAAAGTACGTTCCGATTTATCCGGGCATGAGGAGTTGAGAATGCCAATGCACTTTCCCCCATGTGTATTCGTGTCTTTCTTGGCCTCTCACTTCTTTACGTGTCGCCATTCGAATTTGCATGAAGCAGAAAGAACTGTCGCACGGATATTACGCTTCGCTTGCAAGAGTACAACTTCGACTTGTTTTCCGATAATCGACATCAACTCAAACGGTCGATCGGTATGCCAAACCAATTCCAAGCCATGAGGGGTTGATTTTTGGTCGATACTTCCAAATCGCCATACCAATTGTTATATGTGTCGGATGGATAGTTTACGGTTGGTTTTTTCCCAAACCAACCGGATTCAATCAACCAACTCAGTGGAGAGCTATCAGTGTTCGCTCGGTATAACGTCAGAAATTAGGTTGTCTTGGGAAAATCTAATCGTTAACCAACCTTCTATCCGATACACATGACGGTTGATATTGGTTTGGCACACCAATCGACGCTTGGTTTTCAGATTGGTTTCCCGTTAGCCGGAACTCGAGGGTCTGGAGAATCAAGTTATTAAATTACAAGTTACACGGTTCAGACATGCCAATTTCTACATGAAGCTTCATTCCGACGCGGTATAATATAATATCCACGGATTGTGTATGTATGTAGTTTTCGGCGCCCGTGCGCCACTCACTCGTGCTTTAAAAAGAGTCGTATACAATTCCGCTCGCACCTCCTTGTTCGCCTGCTACTGACGTTCTCGTATTCGCGCACCACTCAATTTATATTCCAAAGTTTTCACTACTAGCTGCAAGTGCAATAGGATTGTACAGTGGGATATGCGCGGTGCGGAGAGCACTGCGTCGAAGGTAGTGTTGAATTGCACTTGCGTGCGAAGACAATGAAGAGCAGAATGAAAGGGTAGACTAGAGGACAGTTTCTTTATTCTTTAAATCACAGAGTTGTCGGACGCCGCATTCTATCCGGGGACTCAACAATTAAGAAAATTAACAGTCGGTGGGGCGGTAACGTGAGCCCATTACATTCTATCCCAATTACCACCTACCCAAGAGGATCATCATAAACAATCATTTCGCCCAATTGTCACCATTAATTCATACACGAATGGCGAAAAGTCTCGGATGTTCTACGATTTTCTACCATAACATCTACGAAAAATTCTTATAAATCCGGTACTTCCTACCATAGGTGGCGCCCTATAGTTCCCTACTATTATGTACTATTGTAATATCTCTCGATATCTAAGCGATATAGTCATATTTATTAGATCCTTCTCTCACTGTAAATGACATCGAAATGGGACTTGTAGCAGATTTAGCATCTGTTCATATTTGTTATTACCTACTTTAACACAGCCTTTGAAAGGGACACTAGATTTAACCTGCTTTTGGTATAATAAATTCTACACTTTACTGAGTGATTTAAACGATCGCTCAAAAGTTTGTTGCTACAGCAAAAAAAAAATTGCCGCGGCAACAAAAAATTTGCAGCCGCAAGGTTAAATTTTCTGCGCCATCAAAAAGTTCGCTGCCGCAGCAATATATTTTATTAAATCCTGTGTAAAGCAGGCAAACTAGTGACGATTAAAAAAATTCTTGCTGTACCAGCAATTTTTTTTTTCCCGCGCACAGGGCGTACATACGGTATGGTAGAGCCAGTAAAACAGGTTTGAGCAGAGCGGACGTATCCCGCATAAACGAGGTCGACCGTGGAAAAACAATGCTTTCGCTGTTGAACTTACCGCGGTATATTTCGTTATTGGACTCATTCAATCACTGTAATAGAAGGTGCAGAGTCCGGTCCACAATTCTGGTCGGGTAACGGTGGGGATTAATGACGCAAAGATAGTACCGATATCGCTAGCGCGTGATTAGTCATTCAGTGAATAAGCGCGCAGCGCATATAAATCACCGTACGCTCGGTCACCGAGAAGAGATCCTGCTGCGATAGTTATTCAGTTCAACAACACAGCGATCCTTCCCGTCGTTACCTGGATTAAAAGCCTTTCTATCCTATTCGGCGAATACATTAAGGTTACTTTGTCGCTTCGCGCTCATTTCGCATAAGTTCGAGGAGAATAAGAGAAAATTGCAAGTACTTCTCGATGGTATGAAAATCTATTCATACATATTAAAGGCACCGAAAAGATTAATTTTGCATAATAATAATTCCAAAATGTTATTAACAAATTAATCAAAAAGTTAATTGTTTAACAAATTATCCGGCACATCAACTTTTTGTTTTTACGAAAATGAATCGTTCATTTTTCTGAATACGTATGAATTTTTTCAGATTTTTAAATTCACCTTGAATTTTGTTTCATGTGGGGAAAAATATGTAGAAAGTCACAAAATTCAAAGTGAATTAAAAAATTTGAAAACATTCATACGTATTCAGAAAAATGAACGAATCATTATCGTTTTTTTTAAGTTAGGTTTTCGAGAAACTTGTTGAACAATTCTATTTTGTATCAACTTGTTAATAACATTTAGAAATTATTATTGTGCAAAATTAACCTTTTCAGCACCTTTAATATGCTTGATTTTTTTTCAGATTTTTATGCCATCGAGAAGTGTTTGGAATTCTCTCTCATTTCTCTGAAACTTATGCGAAGTGAACACCGTCCGTAAGAACTACCTTAATACCGCGGTCGCTGGGTTTGCCCTTTTACGAGAAACGGGCAAACCCGACCGAAAGCCTCGCTCGCGTGGTCTCCGGTTTTCCTGAAGCTCTAACGGGAGTTTCCACACTGGGCATATATTGCAAGTGTGGAAAAACAAAAAGTTTTGCCAAGTAAAACTCAATTAAAAGTTTTTACAATTATTATACATTAATTGAATATATTTAATTTATTTGAATATTCCATTATTTTTTGTGGTATTTAATGTTTTTTTTCAGATATGTGAAACACCGCGGGACGCCAGCAGGAGCTCGAACTCGGAGTCGATACAGCGCCGTCAAATTTTACGTTCCGGTAATTCATCCGAGGGATTTTAAAGGTAAAACCCAAGTTTGTTGGAAAACTCGCGGTTGGTGCGTTTCCAAGAGAAAGGGGGTTTCCGGGCGCTGTTGTGCTTTCCTGGAGTTCTAGGCGAGGGCCGAGCCGTGTGTATGACACCAGCGCCCATCCCAATTCCAGGTATCGCAAGCCCGGTATAACAAACCACCAACAGAGGCAGGTTTGGAATATATGGACTGCCTCTAAACCATACTATTTGCTATGTGCATACTAATTCGCCAGCAGTGACCAAACAGTTAGACGGGCAATCAAAAATTTACCAGATGAACGTGTATAGCAAACACTGTAAAAAAAAAAAAGTTTGTATGAAATTTAATGTACTGGACTGAAAGTTTTTATGGAAAAAATGGTATATTAAATTTAATGTACAATTATGATGAACAATTCATGTTCACTGCCTTAAAATCATTGGAAGTACTTTATTTTTAATAATTTACTTTGATTTTACTATGAATAAAATTATGCTTTAATTTTAATAATTTACTTTAATTTCAATTAAAAAGTACATTAAATTTCACACGAATTTTTTGTTACGCTGTTGCTATATACGTTCATTTGGTAAATTTTTCGATTGCCTCTTTTAACTGTTTGGTCACTGCTCGCGAATTTGTATGCATGTAGTAAATAGTATGGTTCAGTGGACGTCCGTATATTCCAAATTTGCCTCTTCTGGTGGTTTGTTATACCAGTCACAATTTTTTTTACAATATCTCGTGCTTGAATCGAGACTCTGTAAGGGTTATTACGTACGTAGTGATTCGACTCATTCGAGTTTGCTAACAAAAAATATATACGTTGCCAAAGCTCAATCGAAATGTGTGTATCACACCGGGGTTTACATTGCTGAATTTTTATTTCTTAAATTTATCTTAATTTCATAATAATTTTGAATTTTCCAAAAAATGTCGAAATTTTATCGGAATCTGAATATCCCTAGTCCATCTGAAAATCTCAGACTTCCCATGCGAACTTTCCTCTCAATCGACGTATTTGGTTGTTTTTTTTCTGTCTATGTCTGTGTTATATACAATAGTATGTTGTGCAACAAGGGTCGAAAGTTGGCGATTTCGACGAGTGTGAGGTTTGCGACCCAAGCGAAGCGAAGGCTGCAATCACACGAGTCGCAAGGTGTATGCTCGGATAACATGGAAAACCGGGATAAAACGAATAAAGCAGCATGCTCGGGCGCGAAATAGAATGTAACTACTACATTGTTGCATACATTTATTTAAGTAAAATAAATATCTTACTTAAACCAAATAAACGGTGGCCGTAAAATAAATTATTTTTTGGCTGTAATATCTACAGGTCCTGAAACTCCCTGCTCGATAATTACACGAATATAAATTATATTTTCGTACAATCTCAACGATAATTGTAATTCGTATATACAGGTGGGATACATAGAAGATTTTCCGTCCCAATTTCTGTATTCCTGATTAATGTGCGCGCGCGCGGTATTCATCCGTGGTAGTCGCATATGCTCGAGCCGCGGCTGAGGGGAGCAGTGGTGCGCAGGGTGTGCAATGTGCGCCGACTGGATTCAGGAAGCAGCTAGCAGCCGACCGCACAGGTGCAACAGTCCAATGCCTGATTACCTCCAATCTGCGGAACCGGGGATGACGCCAGCAGCCGGTAGCATAGCACTAGCCGCTAAAGCGTCTGGAGACACCAGCAGCGCCAGTTCCACTCAATATTTGCGTAAATACTTTGATAACGTTTAAATCCGCCGCTATTACACCCTATTACGGACTTTATCCCCAGTGGGTGGAAGATACCGAAGTTGTATATATACAAAGCCTTACAAGACTACGACACGAAGACTCCCACAGTTACATCAATTTTATATTCACTTTCTTAAAAACATAGGGATCTACATAATAAATAATAACAAAGTTCGTGTCGATTGGACACTCACACCAATATTGACATCTGTTGTGAGTATCTGCACAGATACTCACATATATCGCCATCGCTCACGCAGGTACGCACAGACACTTACAGTACTCACTGATAGACACTGTTCTAGCGAAAGAGCAATAATATTCTCATACGTCATGACCATCGACTGAACTCGCGGATATACTCACAGACTCTTATAGATACACACAGAAATTTACAGATACAGACATTCATAGATACTCACGGATACTCACAGGATACATATTCAGATATCTCCACTGGCGCACCGCAAGTAGCGTTTATGAAAATATGATGAGATCACGGGGTTGTGGACAGATCTGGACCATTATACGAAACCCATGCGAATGGGCGGAACGCGTAACGTACCGTAACCTGGTAATGCTATACAGCCGAGTTACATTATTGCGCTACAGCAAAATACAATCGTAACATTTCTGCAAGAATGGATACGCAACATTTGTTAGTGAAATTTTATAAAAAGGTGGTGGTTTTACTTAACTTATTTCTCGCTCAAAAATAATCACTGGTCACAGTGATTATTTTTGAGCGAGAAATAATTTAGCACTCTTTTATCACAAGTTTCAATCAAAGGTATTTTATTTTATTTTTACATGACACGTTATTTTGTTGAATGTAAAATTTAAATTACTGTGTTACAAGGGTTCGCCGGGCTGACAACTGTCCGCCAAAACTTCGATGATCTGGGAAAATCAGGCAATTTTAAATTCATCAAGGATATCAGGGAAATGTCAGGGAAAGTTCAGAAATTCAAAAGTTTTATCGACTATGGATAGAGCTCGCTAGAACATGTGCACAATCCCAGGAGGCTCGAAAAAAAGAAAGACGAACTCGTTAAAAATGCAAAACAAAAATAAATTTGCTCGGATAAATAAGTTACTGAGGTGAAGAGAGTAAGGTAATTCTTGTCATCCTGTTCTTGCTAAAAATTAAAAACGTTTCAAAATGCTTTTACAAAAAAAATATGTATGCATTATGATCATAAAAGTAATTCGATTAATAGTTCATTAATGTCTGTAACATAACATTAGTCGTATTGTGGTCTCGCAACAAAGTTTTTGAAAAAGAGAAATATCGTAAAGTAATGAATAATAATGACCTTTTATATATTATACAAGCTACATCTTTGAAATTTTATATGATGTGTAAAAACTGAAAATGTAAAAGGGTTCGTTCCGTAAATAAATAAATAAATAAATAAAAACATTTAGTTTTTATCGTTTGTTCCTTTGGTGAAAATTGTGTCACAGAAACGTCAGCGATTTTTCTGCATCTCATTTAGCGGTCACTCTGATTCATTCTTTTTGCAAGTGATAGAATGACATCGTAAAGTCTCGTTATGGAGTGGAATGTACATATCGATAGCTTAACGACATAAATAAATACGGGCTGTATATAAGCACAGCCCATATGCATTTCTGGCGTTGGACCACTTTTTATTTTAACTCTTTTTCGCAGTTTTCAGATCATATATTTTTATTTGAAGTGTAGGTCGGTGAAAGCGGTCATTCGCAGAAATATTGTTGTCGTGACGTTAAAAACGAATGTTTCGGTCGAATGTATCAAAATTGCAAGCAACATCAACCGCTATTTATTTCGAGTGTATGTTACATTCGGAGAAATATTGTTACCACGTAAAAATTGCAGATAGTGTAAAGTAACGGACGTTTTTTATAAAAAATGTTCAACCTTTTTTCCCCCACATGGATTCTGAGTTATATAAACAATAAAGCTTGAGTCATTTAGCATGGCTTGGTTTTGATGACGAGAAAAAGTAGGATTTTTACAAAATGTTTAGTCATTCGTTAGATTTTATTTCTTAATGTTGATTGCTCAATGTCAATATTAAGAAGAATTTTCCGCTGAAAAGTTATTAAATGAAACTGTTTTTATTAAATGAACAAAAAATGATAGCAGATTTTTACAAAAAAAAAAAGGTTTACTCAACGGATCCGAATCGCCCAGCTTTTCACTATTTCCAGCACCGCGAAGTCGCGTAGTATATCACCGTCAAGAGTCTTCGTTTTTTTAAATACTTTTTTACAGAAAATTTCATCTCAAGCCCGACGGAGGATTTTTTTCTTCGACGCGCTTGTAACAATGATTTCGCCAACCATATACATGGAAAAATGATTTTGTAACTGACAAAAAATGTCGATCGACAATAATTAATTTTTGTCAAAGTAAAAATAAATTCCTGCCGCCATCGAGACAGTTTCGCTCTTCTACATCAAGTAATTAAATCATTTATAAAAAAAAAATTATATGTACGGAGTTCACAATGCTTAAAAAATAAATACCTTGATCGATGAAGAAGATGAACAATAGGACGATCGGCAGTAGCCTTCCCATGTTGAAAAGGTCCTTGGAGTCCGTTAGAGATCTCAGCATCCTCATCGTTAACATACTTTAATAATTACAAACACACTTGTTTCAGATCGCGCACAAAGTTTGCCCCAAACCTTATTATACCGTCGGTCGTTAATGAAGCTCGACACTAAATATTATCAGCACCATTGACACTCGTCCACCCCACAAAAAAATCAAAACAAAGTCCTTAATCCGTACAACACGATTAATCCAGACGAACTTTCTGTAGCTCACTTTCAACGTGTGATTTCTGTCACTCGCGATTTATTTTTTGCCTAAAAAAAAGACCGAAGCACGCTTGTCTAGGAAGCTCCTCTCGCTCGTCGAATCGAACTGAGATTAGTGTAGATTCTCGTCACGTTGCGGAGTGGGCGTATTTACACAATCTCGCTTCGCCGCGTAGGCAGTGACGGCGGATCACGGAGACGTGTCATTAACGCCCGATCCGCTCGTGTTTCGCCGCTCGGCACAATCTCTCGTCGTCCCTCCAGAGGCGTCTAAAGATCAGGCGTAAACGCCGAAAAAATGGAGTCGATCCTTCTTTCCCTCGATCACAAACGACATCGACCCAATAGCACAATACGATTATCAAAAAAAAAAAATCACCTTTTCGCCGATCGCCGCAAGGTCGCGCTCTTCTCGAACAACAAACACTTTATCGCAGCGCACCAGCGAGTTAAGACCGGCACGCAGGTTGGTTCGGTCACGTGCGCAGGATCGTTGTATCGACGATTCGAGGATGCGGTTTTAACTCCGTACACCGATTAATCAAACGCCGAGGAAAATTCGCATAATTGCACTGCGGTAACGATAATGGAATGAATACCGATTAGGTCTCTTAAGTTGGCTCGGAAGTTTCTGCGCTCAACTCGGGCGTGAGATGTGTTTTGACGAAATACTCGTGGGAAATTGAGTGAAGGTATCGAAAGTATCGTCATTCGGGTCGAGTGTGTCGGTGGCGACGCACTTGCGAGAGGCGCGCGCCTTTCGCCCAAAAATTTTCACGGCAAACGATGGCAAATGAGGAGGCGGCGGCCGGGGGGGGGGGGCGTTCGGGGAAGCGGGGGGCTGCGATTCTCCAGGAGAAGGGCGGTGCGGCGTCACGACGTCGGTCGATCGATCGGCCGAGCTTCACGTGTCAGTACTCAGAGGTGCCTTCCGCAAGTAGGAGTATTAGTCTCACGCTGTTGCGACGACAGTTCGGACGCACTTTTCTTCGGATGCGGGACGAGTAATCCATTCGCTTGAGAGTTGGGAGGGGGGGGGGGCTCAGAGCGGTCGGGGAATAACAACAGAAGCGAAGCGATCGAACCGATCTAGAGAGGCGACAAATGTCGTTTTCCTCGGCTCAGAAAGAAAGCCCGCAGAACCGGCGACTCGCACCGCACGAACTTGACTGCATGTTGACAATTCGTCGCAGCTTTCTAATCTCTCTAACTTCCGTTCTTCACAGTCACTGACGAGACGACACGTGAGTAACCGACCGATTGTTCACACTTGGCGAAGGGCTTAGTTTTTGCACGTATTCCTGCACTTCCTTGGCCGGTGTTCTCGTTACTCGAGAGGAATGTTAATTCTCGGCCGTAGCGGCGATTGTTCGAGGGGGTCGGGAAAAGGGACCGGTTGTCAACTTCACTAACGATACCGAAACTAGCCGCGACAAATCGTAATCTCCACTCGCTACCTCGTTCGGCGAAGGAGCAAACGCGTGTGTGCCGCTGCCGGTGCGCTAACGAACGCAGGCGGGGAGCTGCGCTGAGAAAGTGGAGGGAGGGGGAAACGTGAGCAGGGCGCGCGCGCGCGCGCCGTCCGGCAGCGGCGTGGGGCGGCGGCGGGGGGTGGGGGGAAGAGGTGGACGGTGAGAACAAGTGCAGCGCCGCCGTAACTGGAGTCGCTGGAGCCGCCGCCGCCGCCGCCGCTTTGGCGAGATGCCGAAGGGTGGGGGCCAGGCTCGACGGGCTGCTGCCCCCGCAGAGATCGACGGAGAAGGACGAGGTCGACCGGATGGAGCCGAGCAGGCGCGCGCCGATCCAACATCCCGAACAACCCCTGCTGGGTCCATCGACGAACGGTCGGCGAGCACACTAGCCCCACTCGACGAGTCTCCGGCGACGTTCGAGTCGACATTGACGACTCGATATCGATATCGAAGCTTCGACGGGTTCGCCCGGCGAGGAAATATTTTTAGTCGTCGTCTTACGATCATCCTGATTAGGCACTGTTTTTTTTTTTTACAGACTACGTAGTATTGCCGTTGCAGGATTAACGCTGGGTGTGACGCGAAAAATTTCCTCACACGACAAAATCCATGAAAAAAGTTGAAAATTGAAATTTTCATATGGCCTTCTCATAATGTTCCTTCATTTGCGAAGCTTCTTCTATGAGGAAGCATTTTCTGTATTGTTCGGGCCATATGAAAATATGAAAATTTCAATTTGGAGCTTTTATGAGAATGCCATATGAAAATTTCAATTTGCAGCTTGTATGAGAAAGCCACATGAAAATTTCAATTTGCAACTTTTATGAGAAAGCCACATGACAATTTCAATTCGCAACTTATATGTGGAAGCCATATGAAAATTTCAATTTTCAACTTTTATCAGGAAGCCATATGAAAATTTCAATTTTCAACTTTTATCAGGAAGCCATATGAAAATTTCAATTTTCAATTTGTTTTAACGTCAACATCGTGTTTGCCTTTTATGCAAAATGACGGGCCGATTTAGCTTCAGCGCTAAAAAATACACCAATGTCTTCGCTTTATTAGATCCGTGCACCTACTTCAATTAACGAAAATACAAGGTTTTGGAAAAAGATTTTTTTTTTTTATTATTAAGTCAATTATCCAATATTCACCGTTTTGTGGCCACATCTAATGTATTTTTCCCCCACCGATGACGAGTCTTGGAATTATTTTACTCCTAGAGCGACACTTGATACACAAACTCGTGTCGGACAAAAAATACAACTTTGCCAAAAAACAAAAAATTTTAAAATCTCATAAAACTTAAACGATTAGATTAATTTTCGCCATATTTAATACCAAACATTGTACAGTATTAGACTATTCCCGTTTCAAATTTAAGATCGATACCTCCAAGTTTACTCAAATTAGACCATTAAAAAAAAAAAACTCAAAAAACTCAAAATGCCATATAATCTCACCACTTCGATGGATTTTTACCAAATTCAATACCAAAGGTCTTTGATCAAAATAGTATATTTATGTGCAGTTTTAGGACGATTGCTCCAAATTTACGCAAGTTAGAGCTATCACAGAGAATTTCCAAAAAATTGAAAAACACATAAAATCTCCAGTTGAGCCTCAATGTTCACAAAAATAGCACTGAACGAAGCGATGTGATCGCTCTACTAGTGTACCAAATTTCACCTCGCTGTCTCTAGCCATTTCCGAGTTATAGTCATTTTAAACGATGCAACTCTGTCACATACACACACACACACATACATCCGGACGCCAGCTAAAAATCATATTTCTCGACGTTTTAGACTATTTTAAGTATTCCGACATTAAAATCTCATTTTTTTTTTTTACGATAACAAAGCTTCCTCTATGAGGAAGCAAAAGTGGCCGGAGTTGCGGGGAACAAATAAGAAAAGATTCGGAAGATAAAATATCTACATCCAGAAAAAAGATGTATTAAAATCAAGTAAATTTCGATCTTTAAATGATGTTTATTAAGATGAAATCTATGTTTCCTTGCCTTAACAAAATCCTTATTAGAGTCAAATAACGGCCTACTCTTTGCTGCAAGTAAAAAAAATGCATTTAAACATTTGTACTTCAAGGTAGCTATGTCGCTTTGCGCTCATTTCGTACAAGTTCGAGAATGATAAGAGAAAATTGCAAGTACTTCTCGATGGTATAAAAATCTTAAAAAATGCACACATATTAAAGGTATTGAAAAGATTAATTTCGCACAATAATAATAATAATACGAAAATGTTATTAACAAATTAATCAAGAAATTAATTGTTTACCAAATTACCCGGCAAACCAACTTTTTTTTGTTAATGAAAATGATTCGTTCATTGTTCTGAATACGGTTTTTAAATTCATTTTGAATTTTTTTTTATATGGAAAAAATATATAGAGAGTCACAAAATTTAAGGTAAATAAAAAAATCATACGTATTCAGAAAAATGAACGAATCATTATCATTTTTTAAAAAAGTTAGGTTTTCGGAAAATTTGTTGAACAATTCAATTTTTCATCAATTTGTTAATAACATTTTGGAATTATTATTATGCAAAATAAATGTTTTCAGCACCTTTAATATGCTTGATTTTTTTCAGATTTTTATACCATCGAAATGTGTTTACAATTCCCTCTCATTTCTCTTAAACTTATGCGAAGTGAACACTATTCGCAAGGACTACCTTAAGCGTTTTCGTAGGAACCGCCGATGATCGCTGTCCTCGCGTGTTCGACGTTATCGCTCGTCGCGAACGATTTCATCGGCCAAGGGAACGCGGAACGTTGCGAACCCAGCGAGCAATACCTCGAGACAACGATGTCCTCTCGGATTCTGGCCGCGAGATTGGAGTGCAGAACAGCTTCCGTTCCTTCGAAGTTGCTCTGTGGCCAACCAGGCTACGATCCTCGACGCTGGTGGCGGGGTGGCTAAAAACTCGCTATCGATGGATTCCTATTGCCGGGGTATAAAACCTCTCACTTAACGATTCCAGTTCCGATGGGCAGCTCCTCGGTTTAGGCGCTTGGAAATCCGATTCCAAAAACAATAAATAATAATTCTATTTTGCCCAATATCGTCCCGTCGACTCACCGAATCGATTCACGATCGCCTTCTCCTAATAAATCTAGAATTTGTTCCTATGAACCTCTTGCAGACTCCTCTTGTTGGTGGACCAACCCTGAGCCACACCAAAGGAAGGGCAATTGTACCGCGCATTAAAAACGCCGAGTTTCAACCGCATGTACGTTGCAACTTTACAGTAACATTTGTAAATTTTAGGCAAAAGATTTGTACTTTTAATATCTGGTATTTTTACGTTCAATTAATGTAAGGTAATGTAAGCAAATTTCAATTTCCAATATATTAAATTCATAATTTATTTTTACAGTGTAAGTATTTTAAAAATGATTAACCATAGAACTTATGTGCGGAATTGAAAACCACCGCACACTATATTCAAACTGCGCTTCTATAATATAAAATGACATTATCGACTCGGGATTTCAACGATAATTTAGTTCAACTATCTGATTGTGTGTGCAGGCCGGTGGTAGCCTCAGTTGCTCGCTGGTTTTTGCATTATTCTGAACACGTTTTAATTAAAATCTCGAATTTCTTAATACCATAACAAAGCTTCCTCTATGAGGGAGCAAAATTGTTGGCTCTTCGTGCATTTTAGATTTACAACAGACCTAAGAATCGTAATGTTACATATGCGAGCAATAAGATTATTGTGTATTTCACAGTACGATGTACTGTCTCTATAATGCGGGCTTTTCGTTGGCCCGCGGGCAGCGTTGACATCGGATCCTTGAGAATGTACAATCGAAGTCAGTTCCAGTACCCCGAACAATAATCTTCCCAGTCTAATTTTCTAATGTCGCAGAAAAACAACTGATAGTCAATCGAACTCAACCGATCGATCGCTTTGTTCATCTTTGATATATCTATCATCCACTCGCCGAGTATGAAGTACTTCACCACAGAGTGAGACGCAATAAGTTTTTTTCAATCGGACAAAGCTCTGCAAAGTTTGCATTAAAATAATGATTGTGCAAATCGTTTTTCGCCATTTTTTTCGTTATCGATTTTTTTACTCACCGTGACTTCTTTCCATTTACGCGTAAGTATGCATCGACTATCAGAGCCGGCAATAAATGAAAGAAAATGTGAATTATCCAGAAGTGCCAAATACATTTGGTATAAATGATAAAGGGCCTCCACATCGCGTAAATAGATGGAGTCGGGCATTTATCGTCTGGTGAATAAACCGTCTTTAGTAAACGCTTAAGTGACATTGGCTTTTCCATAAACTACAGCTCCGGATACTCTTGGCCTGTAAAGATAACACACGAAAAGGATTGTCAATTATTAACACTGCTCCGACTTAATATTTTTATTGATTTATTACCTATTCTTTACCGCATCCCACATCGAAACGAGCATCAAGTTGACTGACATGTCGACAGGGACGAAATCCATAACATTGTCTGCCATTATTGATGTATGAAGGACGCCTAATCCGTAACCCATGATTAACAAAGCTGGACCGTTTACATTCCCACACCAGCCTCTCACAGGCTCTTTCCACGAGGACAATACTAAAGGTATATAATTTTTGTTTTAGGACACTTTTCAAACATCTTCCAACCAACCCTTTAGAATCATAGGCGATTTATTGAAAAGTTGTTGATTTATTTTCTGAGACTGTAGGTAACAGACGGGCGGTATACAATGCACGGAAATGGTAATTGTTTGCCAGCGTCATCGACCGAACCCTCGGCGATGGCCTTTGTAAAACAATACGTATTGGGATACTTATCGCGAATATCCGAAAGTACCGCGTCGTTGAGACCCGTCGGAGTTGCCAAGTCAGCAGCTATCAGGTCTCGTACCATCTTCATATCGGCCGGCGACGGATATGCTTCTTCCATTATATTTCTTTTATAACAATGAGAATACATAGTTGACACGTACATAAATCCTTCGACATGTTTGCATTGCTTAGCCAAATTAATCATCGACTGTGTTCCCATAACATTGATTTTCAGGGCCTTGCTCATTCTCTCCATGAATTTAACATTCGATGCGTTATGGAATATTATATTCACTTCCTCTATCATGGTATCCTTGTCATTTTTCGATAAGGCAATATCGTCTTGCATTAGATTGATTAGATTTTTTCCTTTTATGAGGAAGTGCTATGAAAATTTCAATTTTTTTAAGCCTATTTTACCTGTTTTACTGACGGAACTAGATAATTTTTCAGCTCCGACATATGCGTCAAATCATGCAGGATTATGTTATTGACATAAACGCTTCAGTGTCCAGTCGAATTTTAATTGAAAACTAACAAGGAATTAAGGAAACCGAATATTATAGTTTGCGAAATTGCGTGAACGTAGTGTCACGATTGACGCACAGGTGGCTCTGCATCGTGCCCTTACACTACTATGTGATCATAGATTACACTAAGCGTGATGGTCTCTTGAGCGAGCAATTTTCCGACGGTTGTAGAATATTCGGAGAAGTTCACAGAATCGGCATGCACGCTGTTTTGACGTATGTGAGAACTAGAATTTTTATATCCAACAGAACGGATGCTGTAGACATTTCAGCTGCCATGTTGGTTTTCGCGACAGTTTATAATATTCGATTTTCTTTATTTTTCGGAAGATATCGACCGAAATTCGAGTGCACGCCGAATCGTTTATGTTATTAAGACAGTCCTGTAAGATTTTGAGCATACGCGTCGCATAGTAACGACGAATAGTGAAAACTAAGAAATCGCCTATTTTCGTCGGTAAAACAGAAAGGTCCAGGAGCCCATTAAGGTGGGGCTAAAGATCAACATTGCCTCAAAATATTTTTCTCCGAAACGTTTTTTTTATTTTATAGCATCGTTTCGCTATCGGTACTCTGTGCGACGGTAAAGTGCTCGGTATATTTAAAACTTTTCAACACTTAATGTTATAGTACTAGACAATAAAGATCCAATAACGACATACAGAACCACCGGAGTGTTAGTTATTTACTGATTCGTGATAATTGTACTGTAATATGTTGCCCTTCAAAATTACCGTATCGTCGAAAAACTTGTTGATTCTTTCCTCGGAAGTTTTGCCCCTCTTCTCTCTGAACAACATGTAAATTCGTTTTACATCCGGACAGCCTCTGAATAATTTTTCAACCAAACATTTTCCCATGTATCCAGTTGATCCAGTCAGAAACACCGTTTTTCCAGCGTAAAACCGCTGAATGTGACTTTCTGCGAAACGGATGCTGTCAATTTCCGTGTCACACATAATCCATTCAGCAGTATTCGACATCGTGATGCTGACAAATATTTCCTGACTTTATTAAATAGAAATCGGCACAGGACCGAAAAACACGCAATTCTGTACGCGCCTGATGCCAAACTGTTCGAGCGCGTATTTCTCTAAGGGTTGTACGGCCGTTCGAATGGAAACGCTTCTACTGATTGATACCAATCGATGTTACCAGTATGTATAAGCTTCGGAAATTTTATATATGCACATTTTTTTAACATTCTTATTAAACTTTTTTAAAAATATTCATAGAATAAGTCCTTGACGCAGCTGACGTGTGAGACGAAACATTGTATTTGTTGTGTATGCTTCATTATGTGTATGCACATCGGCCATGACATATTCAATACCTTACTGATGTACGCACAATCATTACCGGTGTGCCAAATCAATATAAGGTCAATATACTCTCGATTAATGCACAGGAGGGAACTGTGTACCCATTCGTCATAAATAATGCAAAAGTACAAAGTAGTCGAACGATTTCAACGACGGCAATTTTTAGACATTGTCGCCTCACAATGCAACAATGACCCATCGCCCTGACCGCGTATAAATATTCATTAGATAACTTAGTTAAGTACCGATTGCAGTAGTTCGCGCACTTCGCACCATTGCATTTACTGTCTTAATTTTTATCAGGAATTTCGGTAGAACGCCGAGATTGCATGCTAGCTGCTTCCCACACCCCACTGTAGGGTCTCTGCGTTGGCTGAACATTTTCAACGTTAGCTGCAACGCGTCTACCGTTTCGTAAACCTTTGACGATGCAATATGGACCGTTGTACCACGGAATGATACGGGCTTCCAAGAAACGCCAGGCGTGCTCTCGAAATTCCTTATGAATCTCACATTTTTGCGCCTCCTTTTCTTTTGTATCAACCTATTTTTTGTTAAATTATTGCGCTGGGTCGTTTTTTAGCGACTTCGGATTGACCTGTTTCAAGGTCTCGTTTGTCACAACTCCTGTTGGTTTCAACATAATCGCGAACTTCGTTGGAAATTTTACCGCGTTGATTGATCTCGAAAAAGTATTTACAAGGGGTGTCGAGGGTGGAACTGCTAATAAAGGCAAATAATTCAGAAATAAAAATGACGCGAGATAAATTTGGAAAATAATATTAAAACTAAACTGGACTGTTACTTGTAATAAATAAATAATGAATGCTCAGGATAAAACAGCAAGAACATGCAAACAATAAACAAATGAAAGATCGATAATTTTATTACACATAAAATGAAGCCAATAAAAAAATTTAATAATTCATCGACATCAGCAATTTTTTTGTCTTGTACATTACTATATAATAGTTACATCCTGATAATAGAATAAAGTATATAGGGTATAGCGGAACAAAATGGCGCAACGGTGCAAAACGGAGTTTTTGAGCAAAACGTCATTTTCCAATAATTTTTGGATGCCCGAATTCGCCCTATCGGATACATCAGGCTTTTCTGCCCAGTTTTGCCACCTTGTCCGATCCAAAATTTGCCCCGCTCTCCCCTACTAGCTTTGTAAAAACCGATGGTCTTCGAGATATAATACGTTCTTTTGCCTTCATCACTAAAATCAGTGGCACCAACCTCTCCTATCTCAAATCTGTTCTCAAATATAAATCATGTTGTTATTTCCCTCAAAAGCACGCACGCATATGGTAACGACTCAGACATCAACTCATGCACGTACATAACTCGATGGATAGTGTATTAATGTTCGAATCAGTATCTTCCATACCGACGCTATGGTAAATACTTAGCATGGCGTAGTAACTACCTCGCGTACCGACAATCGCGTATGCCTTTCTATGCAGGCTAGTGTCTCGACTCGACAATTGACGGGCTGGCCCACACGACACTTTACTACATGCCTGTTCCAAATTACGCATGTACAAAGCGCTACCGATGTATAACACCAGCGGTCGGATCGACGATATGGAAGGTTAATTTTGCATAATAATAATAATTGCAAAAAGTTATTAACAAATTCATCAAAAAATTAATCGGTTAACAAATTACCCGGCAACAAAACTTTTTTTTTTTTTAATGAAAATGATTCGTTTATTTTTCTGGATACGTAGGAATTTTTGCAGATTTTTAGATTTTATTTTTTTTTTTATAGAACGAAAGTCAACGATTACTTAAAAATCTGAAAAAATTCATACGTATTCAGAAAAATAAGCGAATAATTTTCATAAAAAAAAGTTTAGTTGCCGGGTAATTTGATAACCGATTAATTTTTTGATGAATTTGTTAATAACATTTTGCAATTATTATTATGCAAAATTACTCTTCTTAGTGTCTTTAGTATACATGATATTGTTCAGATTTTTACACCATCAAGAAGTACTTGCAATTTTCTCTTATTGTTGTCGAACTTACGCGAAGTAAGCGCGCAGCGAGACTCCCTCCTGAAAACGTGACAACGACGAGTGCAAATGTGACTGAAAAGGGGCAAGATAAAATTATACCTATAGCCTCTGAAATGAACAGAGGTCGAAATAGCCGGTAGCTCGACAGTACTTGGGGTACTTCTACTTCAATTTTCAAATTATTTCGCGATCCTTAAAATTCTCTTTTGTCACATCTAATACCGAGTACCAAGTACTTATTATATTGTAACTTGGTAAATTTTGCTCGTTACTAAATTACCGGCCAGTTCGCCCGTCGGTTCACAAGGCGATTCGGTAGGGCCTAGAATGCAATAAGGGGTATTTTTTAATTTGACTTGGAACGCATAAGAAATGCGTTCACGCCATCCGCCGAGAGAGAGAGAGAGAGAGAGAGAGCAGTAAGTCCACGAGTCTACGGAGAGGCCGGAGCTTCGGGATTCGCAGACAATGCTGTCAGAGACGCTCATCGACGCGGGAGCGCGGATCTTCCCATCAAATCATCGAGCCGCCGAGACGTTGCATCGGTCCTGCAGCTCCCGGAAGAAAATCTGCAAGAGACAGCATAGGGGTATATATAGATAGCATTTATTTTACAGTAGGACTGAGATCCTCTAGGCACACAAAAAGAATACAAAAATAATATACGAATAATTAATCGAATATAAAACAAAATAGCCGAAACAACCGATAGTTAAACAAAAACTCAAGAAACTGAATAACATATAATAGACTCGAATATAACAAGAAAAGTAACGAAACTTAACTCAGGGGACTGGGTACCCCTGCGGGTGTCGCTTATCGAACGTCACCGAAGATCTCCCAAGGGCTGACCAGCGTTACGCGTGTAAAGGAGTTTTTGTTTCGGCGGAAGGGACCGAGAGCGTGCGAATAGCGATTAGATAGGGGAAGATGCTAACTAGAGTGATCGAGCAACTTCGGGCACTTCCCTGTATCGGCTCTAGCCTTACTTATTTGTAATTGAATATTTAAAAACAGTTTTTCGGGTACGAAAAGTTGTCGAAAGGATTAATCGCATTGAAAAAAATTTGCTTCACCTCTGTATACAATTTGAAGTGTAGAAAAAAAGCAGTCTCCGAGGATTCGTGGTGCGTTCAGAAAAAACAATTATCGGCCGGTCATGATTTTTTTTTTCCGTGATATTTTATTATCCCTATGACATTTCACTAAATTTATCCTACCATGGACCGTTTAAAAAAAATGTTACATTGTCCCTGACACTTATTGGGACACAGAATTCAATTCATTATGTTTTCATTGTCATGAAAAGATAGGTTAATTGTACGGAAAATGGGCCCTATGAACGACGACTTTGAAACTATGACAGGTGCAAACGAATTCGTTGCAGCACCTTTGCTGACTTCTACATCATATTAATTGTTTAATTTCTCGGGCAGCCATTTTATATTCACAACAGATCGAAGAATCGTAATGTCACATACGCTATTAACAACAGTATCGTGTATTTCCCAATATAGTGCACTGCTGTTATGATGCGGACTTTACGTTCAGCCGCCGGTACCGTTGACATTGGATCCTTGAGACCGTAAATTCGAAGACCCTGCCAATAATCGGATGTATAATCGTGCCAGTCTAGTTGCCTAACATCGCAAAAGAACAATTCACGATCAATCGTGCTCATCCGATCGATCGCTTTATTCGTTTCCGTTATGTCTATCTTCCACTCGCGAAGGGCGAAATACGTCAGCACTGAATGAGACTTAGTCATAATCTTCAATGCTGATAGAGCTCTACAAAAAAAAGATTACACTTAAATAATAATTGCCAAGTTCGTTTTTTACCGTTCTTTTTTTTTTTCTTTCGTCGATCTTTACCCACCGTGTCTTCTTTCCATTTATGAGTAGGTACAAATCGACTATCATCGCCGGTAAGATATGAAACAGAACGTGAAGTATCGCGAAGTGCCAAATACATTTGGTGTCATAGATAAAGTCCTTCCATGTCGTATGGATCGATGGTGCCGGGAATTTACTCCCTGCTGGTTGAACCATCTTGCGCATACGCTTAATTGAAATCGGCTTTATTACGCTACTTCCATAGTTATATATTAGGGTTCCAGATCCATGTGACCTATGAAGAGTGTCCGTGAAATACATTTTTTCATATACTGAGATCTTTCCACCTCATATTTTTCATCGACGTATCACCTCTCCTTTACGGCGTCGCACATCAAAACCAGCATCGAGTTTATTGACATGTCCACTGGAATGAAATCCGTACAAGTGTCGCCCAGAAGTGTCACATGAAGAAGACCCAATGCATACGCCGTGAACAACGTACCCGGGCCGTTTAAATTTGCACACCAGCCTCTCACGGGCTCTTTCCATGAAGACAATACTGCAGATATATAATTTTTGTTTCAGAACATTTTTCCTATATCTTACGAAACAACGCTTCACAATCATTAAGCTTTTATGGAAGATTGATTGATATATTTTCTGGCACTTACCTATAGACGGACGATATATTATGCATGGAAATGATACTTGTTTGCCCACGTCATTCACCAAACCCTCGGCGACAGCCTTTGTAAAAGTATACGTATTGGGAAACTCGCCGAGAATATCCGAAAGTGCCGCGTCAGTTAGACCCATCGGACTTGCCAAGTCGGCAGATATCAAGTCTTCTATGTATTTCATGCTGGCCGGCGACGGATACGCCACTTCCATTATATTTCTTTGGTAACAATGAGAAAACGCAGTCGACACATACATGAATCCTTCGATATGTTTACATTGCTTAGCCAAATCAATCATTGCCTGTGTTCCTATAACATTGATCTTCAGAGCTTTGCTCATTCGCTCCATGAACTTAACGTTTGATGCGCTATGAAATATTATATTCACTTCCTCAATCAAAGTGTCCATATCATTTTTTGACAAGGCCATGTGGCCTTGCAATAGGTCACCTTGAATCATGCGTATCTTTGACTTGAAATCAGTGCCCATCCCTCGTAAAGTGTCGAATAGCTGCAATTACGATACATCCTCCTTCAATTTCTTCAGAAGTTTAACCGCCAGTGGTCCAAGCTTTCACCTTCAGTAGTCTATTTTATTAACTGTGCTATCAGCGCACATCGCGATCACAAAAATACTCGGTACATACATTTACAACTTTTTGACACTTGATGCTATGATGTCAGTCAATAGGAACCCAATAACTACATAGAACCACCGGAGCGTTAGCTATTTATTGCTCCCGCGATTATAATATTCTGTTGCCTTCCAAACCTACCGTATCGTCGAATTGCTTATCGATTCTTTCCTCGGCGGTCTTGCCCCTCTTTTCCCTGACCAACAGGTAAATTCGTTTTACATCGGGACAGCCCCTCAATAATTTTTCAACCAAACACAGCCCCATGTATCCAGTCGTGCCGGTGACAAACACGGTTTTTCCAGCGTAAAATTGCTGAATATCACTTTCTGCAAAAGTCTTGTTGACATTTTGCTTGTTATCTTTTATCCGACTGGCAATAATCGGCATCGTGATGCTGACAAATGTTTCGAGTTTTTATTAGATACAAGATTAACAGCAACAAGAAAACACGACGCTGCAATCGTCAGGTGCAAAGTCAACCGCGAGTTTCTCTAAGGGCCGTGCGTTCGTTCCAATGCAAGTGCACCAACTGTTCGACACTGATCGAATCTTCCCATATCTATAAACTTCGCCAATTTTGTTTCTTCGTTTTATATATTCATGGATGAAACTTCTGACGTATGTACCGGATGAGCTGATGCATTGTATGCATTTTCTCATAGTCCATGTTTCATTGTGTTCCACGCACATCATTGAGTGACACAGCCAAATCGTTGCGAATATCACAGTGATGTAGGCAAATTGGTTACCTACATATATGTCGAACCAATATACATTCGACCTATATTCTCTCGATGGGTGCCCACGTGCGAACTGACGACCCATTCGTCATAAATAATGCAAAACAGCCAAGTATAACGCAGAAAAATATCTCGCACGTAAATCACGGCATTTCAGTAATGATAAAAGCTGTTTTGCCGCCAAGACCGAATGTTTTAGTCTACTTTTGTCGTTTAAGTGTTGTACAATCGAATATGCGCGATACGTTTATCTCACAGCATAAAAATCATGACTCACTTTTTCGTAACCATCGGTAATATACTATTGGCCAAAGTGTACAACCGTCCTGATTTTTTGGGTAAATATACAGGCAACATACAAAATAGTTTTTGAAGCGATATACGCAAGCGAATATACATAGTATATTTTTATAGTTTTATATAGTTTATATAGTTTTATATAGTAGTCATATATAGTTTTTGAGGCGAAACATCTAAATGAAAGGAGTCTTCAAATAGTGTTATGGTCGACATTTTTCCGAGCAAGACACTTAATTTCTATAAATTTTACATAAAGATTTCATGTCAATATGCTTTACATTAATTTACTGTACATGGCGCAGCTACATCTGAACTGAAATGTAATTGTCAGCAATTAATGCAGCATATTTTTACATTCACAAATTGGCATTGATATTTTATTCACGGATTATTCCTTTTTACACTTCGAATGAAAATAGTACATTTTAATTATTTTTTCTCGTTAGCGTACAGTCGCGTGCATCCTCTTCTGGCTTCAGAACATATATAAAATTAAATTTAAATTTATGTCAATAAATAACATTAAGTTGGTGACAACAAATATAATAATTTTAAAGTAATAACACCTTCCATCAACCGATTACACCTACTTTAGTATTTAAATTGTGAGCTACAATTAAACTTACGTCATTAGCATTGAAATGCATTGAAACCTGCTTTATAAATGAATATAGTATTACGAGTATTGTGCATTTTGCGTATCTATAGCATTAAAAATAGCCTGTAACGATTCCAGTCTTTAATTATTTCACGTAACGTTCACACGCGTTGACGCTCGACGCCAAACCACTGGCAGCGACAGGTGCGCAATTGGTGTGTGGTTCTGGCAGTTCCCGAAATCAAGCGGTATCACTCGCAGTCGGTACTCAGATAGGTGAGGGTCTACCCTTTTTCAGGAGGTTGGCGATTACCCAATAGGCATACAAATTTCTGCAGAAACGTCTATGTATGTATGTGCAGGTTTTTTGCAGTTCCCCTGTGCACCTGTGCGAATGCGACACAGTAACGGGGTAAATTGCCGGCAGCCACAATGGAAGGGGGCGGGGAGGTGGAACTCGTAAAAGCCCGCGAAAACATGATCATATATGATCATATATATATATA